>JAWRVF010000507.1:0-256253 GCA_036785485.1 Physcomitrellopsis africana
TAATTTCAATCAAAATTCAAAATATAAAAATTTCTATAATAACATAGATCTTAAAACATTTCCCTAGATGCACCTTCCAATTTTCAAAAGCTCTCATACAACTCTTCCAATCCTCAAAAGAGTGACGGTAGGTACAATTTGTATATCTTAACTTCAAGCGCCTACTCCTCCCTCATTAAAATTCTAAATCTCTTTAAATACTATAATCAAATTAAATAAAAATCTAAAATAAATTTTCTTATATCAATTCTTTTTAATTTACTTTTTTAATTATTTTAATATATATTAGAATCTATAAATATATTATATATTTTGATTGAATTTTATATATTATAAATAATTACAATACAATATTGATAAGGACAATGGAGCATATTATTATCTTGATTTGATTTTGTGATTACATATCATCAAAAAAAACTTCAAGAAAAACTAGATGCCCTTTCTCAACAATTGTATTTTGTGCCAAGAATAAGAGACATTGTATTGAATCAACAAAAAACAATTATATTGAAGCCATCCAATTTGTAGTTGAAGACATTGATAATATCTACCTATACAAATACAGCTCTCAAGACTAAAATCCAAAGAGCAATGAAAATAGATCCAGCTGTAAAGAATATTTAGTAACATCAAAAAAATCCATGTGTGGAAGAAAATAATAATTTCAAATTCAAGGATAGATTTTTATATTTCAAAGATCTTTTGTATGTTTCTTTAGGCCCTACAAGACTTCAAATTCTCCAAGCACAATATAACCTTCCAACAACTAAATATTTTGGCTTCAACAAGACCTTTGAATTAATATCAAGAAATTATTGGTGGCCTCAAATGTGAAAATTGGTGAAGAAATTCATCCAATCATACAAAATTTGTATTCGAGCAAAAATCCCAAGATACCAACAAAATGGACTTCTTCAACCACTTTTAATTTTTAAGAAGCCATGACAATCATTATCTATGGACTTTATTATACACCTTCTAATTTTGAATGGAAAAGATTCAATTTTTGTGGTGGTAGACCATCTAACTAGAATAGCATATTTCATCCCATGCAGTAAGATTATTTTTAGAGAAGAAATGCCAAGCTTTTTATTGATAATATTTATAAAATATATGATCTTTTAAATAACATCATTTCAAACCAAAGACCATAATTTGTATCAAATTTTTGGAGAGGACTATTTCAACTTTTAAAGGTCAAGATCAACCTTTCATCAACTTATCATCCTCAAACTAATGGTCAAAAAAAATAAGTGAATCAGATCTTGAAATAATATCTTTGTTGTAGTATAAATTACAAATAAGATGATTGGATGGACCTCCTACCATTGGTTGAGTTTACATATAATAACTTTGAATAATCTTTGATGAAGCAAACTCCATTCTTTTCAAACTATGGATACTATCCTAGAGCAACTCTATTTCAAATTGAAAATGTGAGAAGTGTGAGGATAAATTTTTATCCTTCAACTCAAATTATAAGATGGCATCAGATAAGAGTTTCTTGTAATTGGTGGTGTGAAGGAAATAAAGCAAGTACTAAATAAAAAACAAATAACAACCATAAAACAAGTGAAATAAATGATTTCAAACAAGTGCACAATTCAACTATGTTATAGTCTGTTCACTATATTTTTACATAGTAAAAAATAAATATAAAAAATAAAAAATATTTTTTCATTTAGATAATTTTTTTATCTTTCTAATGGTATAAAGAACATATAATTTTGAATTACTATGAATAAGTTATGATAATCCAAAGATAGAAGGTAAATAATAGAAAAATTAAGTAAAACTTTTTTATCTCAAGGATAATTTGTTTAAAAGATCATGAGTTTAAACCTCACCAAGGCTCATAAGTAGTGTATATAGGTGTCTTAGAGGGGCTACAAGACCTTAGTCTTATCCTCCTACCTACATCCAAGGTGCCACAACCCATATGGAACTTGTGCACCTCCTTTCCTATAAAGACTACACTAGTTATTGGTCCTCCTATTTTCTACATGTAAAATTCCTTATTTTATAATTTTGACTTCACCATGGTGTTAAAAAATACCCAATTAGCATAGGAACCTTTTATGGCCTTCAAATCTTACTCCAATTCTTCATAATGGCTCCCAAGGTGGTAAAACTCATTTTTACCAAGGTCTTCAAAATTGTTCTAAAAATTCCTAAATTTTTTTAAATAAATTCTAAAAATTCCTAAAATATTTTTGAGATAATAATATTAATTTTAGACTATTTTATTCTACCTTGGTGAATTTTTATAATAATAAAATCAATTTAAATCTACTAAAAATCCTATTTTTTATATAAATAATTTAAAAGATTTGAAATTTCTTTCTTATGCTTCTTCTATTTATTAAATAATATTTATATATATATATATATATTTAATAAGTGGTACATAAAGTTAGAAGGCCAATATAGATATTAGTTTGAATAACTAAATGCTAATTCTTATAATTAAAAAAAATACTAAATTAACTAAAATAATTACCTCCAAGACTTATTAAGACCCTATTTTTTTCTCACTAATACTATGCTCCTTCATTTAGCATCATCTAAATACATCTTCACTTATAATTGTAGTTTTGGTATTCTAAATATACTCTAAATATAATGCTGAAGCCAATGGCAAAATAGAGAGGGGACACCCTCCTATCATTCATGCTTTAGTTAAAGCTTGTAAAGAAAAGCCTAATCTTTGGCCTAGGCTACTACTATTTGCATTGTGGACTGATAGAACAACCGATAGCACTATCACTAGATATATGCCAGTAGAACTTATGCATAGACATAAGCTTATTATGTCTAGAGAAGAATCAATTTAGACTTGGATATTTTTGTCTTGAAAAGATGATATTACAAGAGAAAGGCTACTAAAACTTCACATTCAACAACTTGGAAGATTGCCTAAAGATATGCAAATAGCATTAAAAAGACTTAAGGCTACTTGATTGGATAATAAAGAGAGATTTGATAAAATCAATAGATTGAGGTCTAAGAAAATTAAAGAAGGTGATTGAGTGTTGGTGTTTGACAATACATTAGAATATCAGCATAGCACAATGAGGAAGTTTGCACAAAGATGGTTTAGACTACATGTGGTGGTTAAAGTGCATACTAATGCTACCTATTTGCTTCAAGAGTTGGATGGAACTTTATTGAGGATCCTAGTAGCAAACAAAAGAATTAAAGCATATAGAAAAAAGAATGGAAAGTTTCATACCAATGATCTTGAAGAGTTCTTAACTCCATCAAAAAATAAAGAAATTCCAAAAGATGAGGTAGAAATTGGAATGGAAGATGAAGAGGATTAAACTTGGCACATATTGGAGGATGTGCAGGTTTAGAGGGGATATATGTCATATTACATTTACATGCAGTATGTAAAAATATTATATATTTTTTATTTATTAATATTATCTACGTGTGGATGTGAATCTCAAAAGACAAACAATATGGATGAAATAGAAGGCTTGTAGAGGAAGTTGTTGAGAGTACAAGCTTCTTGAGGAAGCTACTAAAAGCTTCTTGCAGAAGTTATACAGATTCATATAAAGAAGGCAAATACAACCTTGCTATGGAAGTGAACTAATAGTTTTATGCATGTTATCTTATTGTTGGTAGCATGGACTCACAAGAACCAAAGATTTTAGATTTTTTCTTACCAAATGAATTGATTCAATTAACACAGCCTTTAACATTTCAAAGGCATGTGTTAGATGAAGCAAGGCCTTCTAGCTGTTGCATCAAATCTCATTTAGATCCAAATCCTCAACAACATTCATTGTTAAGTCTACAACTGGAATCAAGAGTTTTGGTGGTTGTATTGGAGGCAGATTCTATGCTTTTTGGAGGATACTAATTAGTGAATGAAGGATGTTTTGAAAATAACAATGAGAGTCAGATGGTGACTCATATTTCTAATGAACTTGGTCATTACCTTTAGCTTTAGGGTTCCTTCAACCAATTGACTAGAGAACGGCAGGCAATCTTCATTACTTCATTGCTTCATCGAATTCTTGAGTTTTTACATGTGTGAATATTAAAAGCTATTTTAGAAGATATTTTAAAAAAAGATTTATTTTAGTCACTTAATTAGTAAATTAGGATGGCTATTTATTTTGTTCTTACCTTACTTTTATATTAAAATAGATTCTTTTATAGTTGGAAGAAAAATAAAGGTTGTTTTATCTTTCTTGTTGATTTTGAGGTAGCGTTGTCATACTGCATTTACGTGCAGTGTATAAAAATATTAAATATCTTGAATCTATTGTTATTACATGTGTGAATGCTAGAAGTTATTTTAGAAGATATTATAAGAAGAGGATTCATTATAGCCACTTAGTTAGTGAATTAAGATGGCTATTTGTTTTGTTCTTACCTTACTCATATTCTAGAATAGATTCTTTTGTAATTAGAAGAAAGATAAAGGTTGTTTTATTTTTCTTGTTGACTTTTGAGATAGAATGGACCTATGAGGGATAAGAAAGAAGAGCATGGGGTGAATAGGGCCTGTCCAATAGGATTTGGCTACCCTTGTGGGCGTGTCATAGTCTAATATGGAAAGAAAGGGAGATATACTCCTCTTGTTGGACCTAGGGTTTAGGTAATTTTGAGTGGTGAATTTTGGAGAGAGATAGCTCTAAGGATATAAAAGTGTTTTTAATGAAAATTTAGATGTGTATTCTTTAAGTTGTGAGGATTTTAGAACCTACTCACTTGCTTGTATTGGAATTGTGAGCAAAAAGTTATGCTTGTTTTAGTAGAGTGAGGTCTGCTGCTATCAAAAAGTGATGGCAGAAACTTTGATCTGCCACTGCAAGTTTGATTTCAAGTCTTTCTTAGTGAAACATATTGAAAGAGTGGAAAATTGTGCTAGCTTTCTATCAAGACATCTTTTGTAGCATTTGGAGTTGGAAAAGAAAAGCTGTGAGCTTGAGAGTGGAAAAGGGTCTGCTGCCACCTGACGAAGAGGGGCAAAGAATTTGTTCAACTACCCAAGTCGGATAACCTCTTCAATCTTTTTGATATTTTAGATACTTATAGTAGATTGTGTAAGCTTTCCATGAAAAAAAAAATCAATACATTTGGAGCTTTTATGAAAGTTTTATGAGGTATGAAGTATCAAGAGGACAAATTGTTGCTAGGGTTTGAAGAGTAGAATCAACTAGCTATAAAATCTGGAGTTTGAGAGGCATGCATTCAAAATTTTAGAATAAGTTTAATTATGGAGTGAGCTTTTTAAAAAGCTATTGCATGCCTAATTTAAAGAAGGAAAGTAATCACAATGAAGGCTGAAGTGAAGAGGAGCTTTGCTGCCTTTGCATTTGTTGGGAAATTTTAGTGCTTATTTCTTTTAGCCATAACTTTTAAATAATAAGACATCTATTTGTGAAATTTTGATATATTTTACAATGGATTATTAGCTTTTTATAAAATATAAGAATGCTTCATTTGAACTTTGAATGGATTTTTAGTGATTTATTTAGTTTCAGCTTGTTGTATAACTTGTATTCCTCATATGTAGTTGTATTTTGAAATATACTTGAGTGTATATATACTTTGCTTATACTTATTATACAAGTATATATACTTATATTTATATCAAGTATTTATATAAATATTCTATAAATATTATATATAATATTTATATAAATATTTATATAAGTATTTGTATAAGTATTATACCAAGGATTATATACTATTTTATACAAGTATTTATATAAGTATTATACCAAGTATTATATAAGTTTTTATACAAGTATTATTCAAGGATTTATATTTTATAATTATATAAGTCTTGTATAAGTATAATACAAATATAGTTTGAAAGCTTGAACAAATATTGTGCAAGTATAGAAGATACTTGCATAGCTTCTTCTCATGTTCCCTGCTAGTTCTAATAGCAGCTAGGAACCCGGCGTTTTTCTAAAGCAAATTCTCTCTACCCGACAGTGTGGTTCCTTGTAAGGGATAAAAAAAAAGAGTATGGAAAAAATAAGGCCTATTCAATAGGATTTTGGGTGCCCATGTAGGCATGGCATGGACTGATGTGGAGGAAAAGAGGAGGATGTTCCTCTTGTTGGAACCAGTTTTTTAATTTTGAGAATACAAGTTTTGGAGGGATATAGCTCTAAGTGTATTAAAGCTTTTGCAATGAAATTCAAAAGAGATATTTGTCTAGTTGTGAAGATTTCAAAGCCTATTCACTTGCTTGTTTTAGAGTCGTGAATAAAAAGTTATGCTTATTTTAGTAGAGTGAGGTCTACTGCTATCAAGAAATGAAGGCAAAAACTTTGAGCTGCTATTGCAAGTTTGATTTCAATTCTTTCTTAGTAAAATTTATAGAGAGTGTGCAAAATTGTGGTAGCTTTCTATCAAATTATTTCTTGAAGTGTTTAAAGTTGGGAAGAAAGAATTGTGAGATTGAGAATAGGAAAGCATCTATTGCCATTTAATGAAGAAAGGTAGAGACTTTGTTCAACCATCCAAATTAGTCAATCTCTTTAATCTTTTTGGTATTTGAAATACTTATATTAGCTTATATAAGCTTTCCATAGAAACAAAAATTAATATATTTGGAGCTTTTATAAAAAATTTATGAGCTGTGAAGTGACAAGAGGACAAACTATTGCTAGAGTTTTAGGGGTAGTTTCAACTAGCCATAAAGTCTGAGATTTGAGAGGCATATTCGAGAGATTTGAAGACAAGTTAGATGATGGAGTGAACTTTTCTAAAAGTTATTGCATGTCTAATTCAAAAAAGGCGAGTAACCACAACGGAAGCTAAAGTAAAGAGGAGCTTTGCTGTCTTTGCAGTTTGTTGGAAATTTTTAGTATCTATTTCAATTAGCCATAACTTTTAAACGGTAAGACTATTATTTGTGAAATTTTGATAAATTTTATAATGTGTTACTAGCTTTTCATAAACTATATGCACGCTTGATTTGACATTTGGATGAATTTTTAGTATTTTATTTAATTTCAGCTAGTTGTATAACTTGTATTCCTCATATGCAATTGTATTTTGTAGTATACTTGAATATATATGTATATTCTACTTATATATATCATACAAATATAAATAATTGTATTTATATTAAGTATTTATATAATTATTTTATAAATATTATACAAATTATTTATATAAATATATATATATATATATATATATATATATATTTTATATTTATATAAATTTTATATAAATATAATATATAATATCAAATGGGAGCTTGAATAAATATTGTATACGTATAAAAGATACTTGTATGGCTTCCTCCCATATTCCCTACTAGTTTTAGTAGCAGCTAGAAATCCAATAATTTTTGAAGGCGGATTCTTTCTACGCGACAACATTGTTATCATCCAATTGCCCCTATTTTCATTCAATTTTGCTAATTTTCCTCCAATGATGCTATTATCATCTAATTATATCTATTTTTATCTAATTTTATTGATTTCCATCCAATAGCACTATTATCATCCAATTATCTTTTTTTTCATCCAATTATATCAATTTTCATCTATTAGTATTATTTTCATCTAGTAGTATTGTTTTCATCTAGCTATCTTGTTCTATCCAATTATTTTCATGCAATTAATTTATTTTTTTTATTCTTCTTTTTTTTATTTTATTTTTTTATCACTTGTTAAATGGTTACCATTTAATTGAAGTGATGATCGTGTACCTATGTCAAAGATACAAATTAAAATAAATACATAAATTAGTAAAAACTATATCAAAGAAAAATAATAATATAAAAATAAAAAAATATGTATATTCAAGAAGAAATTGGAATGGCTATTGCCAAAGACTAAAAAGTACAAGAGACTTTTGAACTAGACTAGAAGTAAGAAAAGAATTGATAAGAATGTAGAAGGCTTCAGTCTTGTCTCTATATATACTATTTGTCTAAGAATTATATGGCAGCATTTTATAGGACCTCCAACACCTGTCTAATTTACAAGATATATGTCAAACTTATAAGACAAGTTTCCTATATGTGTGCCATGTATTTAACTTGTTGTCTTAGACACGAACTAAAATAGATGCATAAGTTAGTAAAACTATGTCAAAAGAAAATAACAAGATAGAAATAAAGAAGTATGTATATTTAAGAAAAAATTGGAATGGCTATTACTAAAGACTAGAAAATATAAGAAACTCTTGAACTAGACTAGAAACAAGAAAGAAATTGACAAGAGTGAAGAAGGAGTGACTCTTGCCTCTATTTATACTATCTATCTAAGAGCTACATGGCGGTATTCTATAGGACCTCCTACACGTGTCTAATTTGCAAGACATGTGTCAAACTTGCAAGATAAGTTTCCCACATATGTGCCACGTACTTCACTTGTTTCACAAGCTATTAATATATACAACACGTGGCTAGCTTATTGGCCAAGTTTCTAACCTACCAATTACTTTATAGACATATATAAAGGTGATTCTATATCTATGAAGCTTCCCATAAGATTATCCAATTAATTTATTTTATCTATTTCTATTAATTAAATGATTATTGGAATTAATACTTTGTCTGTGATATTATCCTCCCTTCTTTTAGGAATGAATTCTACAAGGAATGGTGATTACATGTTGAGAAAGTCTATGATTTGTCGAATTATGCTTATTATATACACTAATCTTTGTTCCCTTTGAAGATAGTTGATATGTCCTTTCAGCTATTGATAGTGTCTCATTCCAAAGTAAGAAGACCACCTTGTTATTTGATCATTGTTGAGGCCTTCATAACTTCCTTCAAAAAAAATATTTGGAACACCATTAGGAGTAGTTCCTACCTCTAAAAGTATCACCAAACATCAGGAGTCTCTTTCAAGATCATGATATCAAACACATTGTATTTCACCATCTATCCGAGAAAGGACATATTATTCTTGAGGGTCTTTATCATTATTCTGTCGTCTTGAAGGTTGTGATAGTTGTAATGTCTCATCTGATAAGTTAGCAAAGGATGGCTCCTGAGTTGAATTTGCTGATTGTTGATCCTCCATGTCTTTAGCGCAAACAAACCTAAAGAAATAACAAACAATGATACAAGGTAGAATGAAACCTCTATAAAACTTGCTTTGCTTTATAGCAAAGATTTTCTTGAATCTTTCAAAAGAAAAATTTCTAGTAACAATATCAATTTAAAAGTGGATAATCCACAACTTCTAACATGCTTATGTCTTATCAAGAAAAAGGGATAATCTACTCTTAATTAAGAAGAAACAAAGCTCTGATATTATAACTTCACTCTTGTCAATCTGTCAAGGACATGAACTAAAACAAATGTATAAGTTAGTAAAAACTATATTAAAAAAAAATAATAATATAGAAATAAAGAAATATGTATATTCAAGAAGAAACTAAAATGACTATTGTTAAAGATTAGAAAATATATGAAACTCTTCAACTAGACTAGAAGTAAGAAAAGAATTGATAAGAGTGGAGAAGGCTTTACTCTTGTTTCTATATATACTATTTATCTAAGAACTATGCGGCGGCATTCTATAAGATATTCAAATCGTGTCTAATTTGCAAGACACATGTCAAACTTATAAGATAAGTTTTCTACATGTGCGCCACGTACTTAGCTTATTCTACAAGCTACCAACATGTGGGACACATGGTTAGCTTGTTCCACAAGCTATCAATATGTATGACATGTGATTAGCTTGTTGGCTAAGTTTTTAACCTACCAATCACCTATAGATATATACAAAGGTGATTTCATGTCTATGAAGCTTCTAGAAAGCTTTTTTATAAGATATAATTCAATTAATTTATTTTATCTACTTCTATCTATCTATATTAACTAGATAATCATTGGAATAAGTATTATGTTCGTGACAGCCTAAAAATAAGACATACTTGCCATGACAAGAGATTTCTTGATTTGTCTTATTTGGACAAATAGCTCGCAGATGATGCGCCATATGAGAGTCCTAAATTATGCACCAAAATCTTATTTAGCTAAATTTTGATATTTTGATAAGATATAATATTATTAATTGTGAAAAAATAGAGATTTCTAATCTAAATTATATACCAAGGCCTTAGATTATCAAATTGATTTAAATAGAATTTAGATTCAAAAAATATTATTTCTTATTTAAAATAAAATTGTTAGGAAATATGGAGTTAGTTGTAGTTGGAGTATGGTAAAAAAGTAATAGAAAGTTATTCTACTCTTGAAGCCATAAAAGATAGTAAAAGAAGAAGATGAAGAATTACTCTACTCTTGAAGCTACAAGAGGTGGTGAAGGAAGAAGATAGAGAATTACTTTGCTCTTGAAGCCACAAGAAATGATGAAAGAAGAAGATGGAGAACTATTCTACTCTTCAACCATTACATCTTTGACAACAAATCAAGTTAGTCCCTAACAAATTCTTCTTAAAGATTAATATTTCTATTAATAAATTAATAAATTATTTTACATATATTTTAGCTAATTAAATTATTAAGAATTAAAATTTATCTATTGATTAGTATTTATAATAATTTATCATCACTTTGTAGCAAATAAATGCCAATGATTGGTCCTCTATATAAATAATATTAGTTAAAAATCATGGAAGGTGTAGGTTGATCTCTTAATAATAAGTGGTGCTAAAAATAATAATTGATAGTTAAAAATATTTAAAATAAGATAAAGTGTCATGCAAGTTATACCACTTACTCCCAAGTTAGTTATTACTTGCAAATTATTGGCAATAGTAATTGTCGGTAAATGGCTTGATGGCTTAGGTATATAAGACCCTCACAAAGCCTTGTTCATTATCATTTTCTCAATCATTTTCTCAATCAATTTCTCCATCAATCTATCTATTTAACTCTCTCTCTCACACCTTTGTTTTGAGCCCTTAGCAAGGGCAACCTAGTGAGGCACTTAGAGCTATATTGTTTTGTTTGTCATAAACTTGTATTGTTAATTATTATTTTATATCCTTGCTAGTCTTCTTGGAGTTCATTTTTAGTAGAATTATTTTCTTATTTAGATATGTTTGTTGTATAGGAGAAAGAAAATTAATAAGGTTAGCTGAAAGAATCATCAAATTTGGAGTTGAAATGCAAAAGTTATGAAGGTTTGAAATTTGGAGGTTTTTTTTGCTACTACTACTACTCTGCCTTGGAGTTGAGCCGATTTTCATCCAACATATTATTATCATCCGATTAAGCCTTTTCTCATTTGGTTTTGCTAGTTTTCATCCAATAACATTGATATCATCAATATTTTTTGTATAGTTGATGCTTTTGGGATATTCAAAATCTTCAAAATATAGAAGGTCTTTATCAAGTTTAAACTTTTCAATATTTTTATTGAGGCAACACTTAATATCAAAGGCCAAAGCATCAGTAGTGGTTACAATATGCATCTCGTCAAAAAAATTAGAATCAATAGGTACCAATGTAATAGTGGCGCAAAGGCAAAATTGCTTTGGCTTTAATAAAGTTGCATATTATTAATCAAACACTGCCTCTCTTGTTTTTGGTATAAGATATAATCTTTTTAATAAAGCATTGGATAATCTTTGTTGCTTCCTAAGTTCATAAGTGATAAGAAAGCTAAATTGAGATAATAACATATTATATTAAGCTTGTTAATAATTAAAAACTTGAACTAAGAAAATATTGTACATCTTTTATAATCTTTAAAATAGTCCATTGTATAATTTCCTTCACTTTCTTAGGATCCATCATCAAATCCTTAATAGATACAATGTATTCCAAAAAATCCATCTTTGATTAATGAAATATATATTTTTCTAGCTTAGTATATAAACCTATATCTTGTAGCTTTTGTAATACTAAGTGTACATGCTCCTCATATTCTTCTAGATTTTTTGAATAATTCAAGATAAATCACTGCAAACTTATTTAGATATTTATGAAAGATATTATTTATTAAATATTAAAAGATAGCAAATGTATTTGCTAATTTAAAAGATATGACATTATATTCAAAATATCCATACCTTGTCCAATATGTAGTCTTTTATTCATCTCTTTTTTTAACTTGTATCAAATTGTATGCTCTATAAAAATCTATTTTAGTGTAGATCTTGGCTTGGCTGAGTTGTTCCAAAAGTCATGAGATTAATGATAGTGGATAATAATTCTTCATCCTTGTTATATTATGGTTTGGCTATAATATGAAAATATTATACATATATGTTTGATATATAATTTATTATGCAGCTAAGTGAGAATTATATCAATGAATTTGTATTGGTTATAAAATATGATTAAATTAGTATTTTAAAAGAAATTTATTTAAAAGATCTTTTATTAAGGTTTATATAGTTTTTTTTATTTATTTATTTATTTTTTTTGATAGTGATTTTGAAATTGATTTTATATTGATAATAATTTTTATATATTTTGAATCATCTTTATTAGACATTAGTGATTCTTAAAATCTTATTTTATTTCTTTTATTTGATATTTAAAACACAAATTATATAAATCTTATTAAAAAAAAAAATAGAAAAGAATTTTTAATGTGAAAAGAAATAGTTAGGCCATATATGTAGATAAATGGAGATGGATGATAGAAATTTCTATTTCTATTGGCAAAAAATCATGTCCAATAGGCTTCAAAGAGATTGTTGAGGACCTTATTAGGGATTAGGGTTTTTTTTTTGAAGGCATTTGAATATCAAAGGTATCAAGGACATACTTCAAGTCACCATATTCTAAAATCTTTCATAGTCTTCTAGAATCTCCTATAATCTTCTATAATCTTTTATAATTTTTTAGAATCTTCTAAAATCTTTTAAAACCTTTTTTAGTCTTCTATAATCTTCTATAGTCTTTTAGAACCTTCTAGAATCTTCTTCAATCTTTTAGAATCTTCTATAGTCTTCTAAAATCTTTTAAAATCTTCTTTAATCTTTTAAAATCTTTTAAGATATTTTTAGAAGGTTGGATAGGATATAAGCTTTATAATATAAATAAGAGGTAAGATCAAGGTACACCTCAATCTTGCCAATATAAGCCTTAAAGCAATCCAAAGTGTTGCTTTGTTTCTTCATATCAATCTAGTTTTTTGTTCTTATCAATTATCTAGTTTTTTTATTCTTGTCTATTTAATTCTTTGTTCTTGAAATCATTCTAATTCTGTAATTTTTTCTTTATCACTTTGCTAACTTTCTATCTTACATTCCTAATAATTTGACAAGATTAACTAAGTAATCATACTAAAGCTTTGATCTCTTGATAGAGAGTGGATTATCTCTCTTTTTGAAAATACTATTGCATTCTAGAAGAGTTCGAATTATCCCCCTCTAGATTGATATGCTTATTTCTTACAATTTGATCTTTTTTTAGAAAGAGTAGATTATTTATTTCTTAAGATATATTACTACATTTTAGTAGTTGTAGATTATCCTCCTCTAAATTAATATTATTTAAAAATATTTCTTTTTAATATAAAAAATATTATACTAATGGCTTGTTGGTTTTTTTTTTTGCCAATATGGAAGTAGATCAAGTCATGGGAGGTTCATCTTTACAAATAAAGAATAGAATGGCAACTTTAGTAGATCTTGAAGTTCTTTTGAATACTGTATAAAAAAAATGACATTTTTTTCTAATTCAAAAAAAAAAAAAAAAAACCTCAAATATAGCTAGTATTTGAAAAAACTAAGTGAAAGATTAATAGTTTACAACAAGAAATTATTCAATTGAGGGAAGCAAGTGGTAGACAAGCAATGCATGTAACCTCTCTAGAAGCTCCAAAGTTTGTCATGAGTGAGTCAAAGTGTCACAGACGTGGAACACGAACAAGAATTCCAAACAAACAATTCAAGAAAAACTGATAAGAATTAGATTATATCAGATGAGTATAAGAACAATACTAGAGAGGTGAACTAGAGCTCCAAGAAATGTGTTGTCGAGATTGAAGAACTCTTCAGCCTCCACTCCAATATATATTCCTACCTACGAAGCTTCTCAAGCAACTTCTACTAATTAGGAAGCGTCTCAAACAACTTTTGCCAACTAGGAAGCTTCTTAAGCAACTTTTACTAATTAGAAAACTTTTCAAGCAACTTTTGCTATCTAGAAAGCTTCTTAAGTAGCTTCTATCAACTAGGAAGCTTTTCTACCAACTTGGAAGATGCTAAAAGGTCTTGGAGGATTTTAGAATCTTTTTAGAATGTTCTAAAAGATTCTAATAAGTATGTCTTTGACATCACCTCCTCTTCTAGCTTTGAGGTCTCCGAGAAGCCATTTGAGATATATACTCACAAACATAGGAAATCAAAAAATTTGTCGCATAGTCTTTGCAATATACTCCAACTGTCGTTCACGAGGCAAATGATTCATGGGCCCTTGTAGCCACCGATAATGATCAACACCTTCCACTTGAGACTATACGTGAACTTCTGTATCTTCATTGTGGAAACGACCCAAAAATATTGCTTCGCCACTACTTGCATGAGCTGGTTCAACTTCAAAGACAATTACAAATGACTTGTTGCTTGGTATTCTTCGACGTCTCCTTGGCTCTTCTAATTCTTCATCTTGAGGTCGACGCCATGAGCTACTCGATTGAGATGGTACCACTAGTACAATATCTACATTCTCACTAACCATATCTAAATACACCTTGATATTAGATATCTTGATACTACAAAATACAACAAGTAATGTTTTGATACGACGTGGATCCCTTTTCTATTCAATTCTCCAGAGGAGGCTTCATCTTCACACTTCGTTAATGACCAATTTTTGGTTTATTAGGATATCGTCGATGGAATTTTCGTACCTTTTGCGATGCATTGGCGAGATTTTTGGCCGGTTCCCATGTTCGTTCATTAATATTGTAGCCGCTCCAATGTACAAAGTATTCTAATTTATTCCATCTTTGCCGTGAATATAGTATCTTTTCCACCTCATATTCTTTTTTGTTTTTTATTTCTATACTAGATGGCGGATATTGCACTCTTCCAGGAAAAGATGATTCCCGATAAGGTTCTAACAGAGAATCATGAAAGACAGGGTGTACCTTCATAGCAGCTGGTAACTCTAAGTGGTACGCCACAAGATTGATCTGCTTTTGGATAACAAATGGTCCCAATCTCTAGTAGTCCAATTTATCACATGGTTGCTTGGTCTTGATATTCCATCGAAGCAGCCATATTTTATCTCCAATTTTGAAATTAGGTGCCTGATTCCAAAATATATCTGCGGATGCTTTGTAAGACTCTTGGGCAATTTACATTTGAAGCTTCAATGTGGTTTGAAGCTCTGATAGCTGCTGCACCAATCCTTTAGCTGTTGGATTGTTATTTGCTGACAAACTCAATAGGTCAAGCTTCGGATGGTACCCATAGTTGGAAAAGAATGGTGTTTTTTGAACTGACCCATGAAGGGTGTTGTTATATACAAACTTGGCTAGCAATAGATATGTAGTCCAATCATCTTGTTGATAGTTATAAATATTGTTCCAAAACTTGATTCACCCATTCTGTTTGCCCATTAGTTTAACAATGGAATACCGAAGAAAGCTTGATGTCTACCTTCAATATCTTAAAAAAAGATCTCCAAAACTTTGATGCAAATTGGGTTCCTCGATTTGACATAATATCATCTGGTAGACCATGATATTGATATACATTATCAAGGAAGAGCCTTACTATATCTTTGCTTGACGATGTCTTCTTCCAAGGGATAAAATTTGCCATCTTTGAAAGTCGATCTACCACAACAAAGATGTTGTCAAAAGAATTCGATGGCGGCAAATCTATAATAAAGTCCATGGAAACTGAAGACTATGGACGATGCGGAATAGGCAATGGCTGTAGAAGTCCATAAGGACGATGTCGAGGGTTCTTGGATCTTGAACAAACATCACAAGAGAGGACAAAATCTTTCACATCCTTCCACATTTGGGGCCACCAAAAATCTCGAGAAATAAATTCTAAGGTCTTGTTGAATCCGAAATGTCCTGCAGCTGGAAAGTCATGACGAGATTGAAGGACTCGAAGTCATGTTGGTCTTTTTGGGATATACAGCTGCTCCTCAAAGTATAAGAGATCTCTTTCAACCTTGAACTTGTCATCATTGATACGCTGCTTGATATCAAGGACTATTGAATCTTCAATGGTCGCAGCACATATCTGGTTGAAGAAGTCGGCATTAATTGGCACAACAACAGCACAAACCTTGAATTGCTCTAGCTTTAACAATGTCGGACATTGTTAATCAAGCGTTGCTTCTCCAACCTTTGGCACAAGATATGATCTTCTTGATAAGGCATCGGATAGTCCTTGCTGCTTTCCAGGCCAATAAATAATAACGAAGTCAAATCTAGATAGCAACATATTCCATCAAGCTTGATGACGGTTTAGAACCCAAGCCAACATGAAGTACTCCAGATTCTTGTGATCCGTATATAAGGTCACCGGATGCGTAGCTCCATCAAGGAAGTAATGCCACTCTTGGAAAGAATCCACTATAGCAAGGAATTCCTTATTATGAATCTTGTAGTTGATCTCAGCCGCAGAAAACTTTCGTGAATAGAATGCAACCAGATGAAGCTTATTGTCGATGCCTATCTGTAAAAATACGGTTCCTAAAGCAAAATCCAAAGCATCAGTTTTCAAATAGAAAGCCTTTGTAAAGTTTGGATGTACCAAGATTGGACCCGTAGTAAATGCCATTTTAAGATCTTGAAATGTTTTTTCCGCTAGAAGATCCGATAGAAGTTAGCAAAGTCGAGAAAATATTATATGTCTCTAATTGTCTTTGAAACTTCTCAGGACACAATTGTTTCCACCTTCTTGGGATCCATCTTCAAGCCTTCAGTAATCGCAACAAATCCTAAAAATTCCATCTCAGTTTGGTGAAATAGGCACTTCTCCAACTTGGCGTAGAGTCCTTGCTCGCGTAATTTTTTGAGTATCAAACAAACTTGCTTCTTATGCTTTTCTTTGTTCTCAAAAAATATCAAGATATCATCCAGATAGATGACAACAAAATCGTCTAGATATTCTCAAAAAATATTGTTCATCATGTGTTGAAAGACTGTTGGAGTATTGGTAAGACCAAATGGTATGACATTATACTCAAAATGACCATATCTTATACGAAAAGCTATCTTCCATTTGTCTCCTTCTTTAATTCGCACAAGATTGTAAGTTCCCCTTAGATCAATCTTTGTAAAGATCTTTGCATGTCTAAGTTATTCCAGAAGACTAAAGATTAAAGGTAATGGATAGCAATTCTTCTTTGTCACCTTATTGACACCTCGATAGTCCACGCACATCCGTAGTGAGCCATCCTTCTTCTTCACAAATAAGATTGGTGCTCCAACTGGCGACTTTGAATGACAAATGAAGTTCTTGGCTAGGTTCTCGTCAATGTATTTCTGCAACTCAGCTAACTCCGTCAGCGATAGATTGTAGATTGGGCCAAAAGGCGGTTGTGCTCCTTCTTGTAATTCTATGGCACAATCATATGGTTGATGTTCTGGTAGCATGTCAACATTCTTCTTTTGGAACACATCTTAAAAATCCTTGTATTGTTCTGGTATACCTGCTGTTGAAATATGCTCTCCACTACTTGGAGTCTATAAATGACTAATGGTGTGTCTTCCTTGCACAATCTTACAAACGTTCTTGCTCCAATGAACAAGGATTTTTTGATTTGGGGTCTTCTTCCAGGCTTGTCCTTAGGTTGTTCTATGAGAAATGTTATCCTCCGCAACCTCCAGTCTATGGATGGATTATATTTTTCCAATTAAGAAAGACCAAGAATAACAGGATTTGATAGGATGCTAATAATATTAAAAATAATATAACTACTATGGTCTTTAAACGTCACCTCTATAGGTTTTGATTCATGGGTGACACTACCAGATAATAAAGGTCATCCATCTATTACTTCTACGTGAATAGGTTTGAATTTTTGTACTAGGGGAATTTTTTGACGCTTAGCAAATTCTTCGTTTAAGAAACAAGCAGATGCTCCTGAATCTAACAAGGCTAAGGTTTTTAATTTTTGACGACCAAAAGACAAAGGAATTATAAAACAACGAGCAAGTTGAGTGGAAAGAGAGGAACGTGGTATTGATTTGTCCAATCGCACGGTTCCTATTGTGGCTAGGCATCCTTGTTTTCCTGAACAAATACACCTCTATTCTTGATGCTATGCCCATTTTGCTTCTTAGGATAGTTTCCAACTCTATGGCCTTATCTACCGTAATAAAAACACAAACCTTTCTCCATACGCTGCTTCTTTTCTTTTGGAATAAGGGATTTGACACGTACCACATCAATATGTATGTCCTCTGTCTTCGATTGTGAATTTAGACTACTTGCTGATATAATTGCATCGTAACAACTTGTATATTGTCTGGAGCATTGATCTTGGCGACGTTGAAATAGGCGATTATTGCACTTCACAGCTTAGCTAATGGCTTCGTTGAGCGTTTGTGGATCAAGAAGAGATAACAACAAATCCTTCTCATTGTCCCTTAGACCCCAATAGAATTGACTCACTAATGCTTCTTCATCCCAGTTGATTTCATATGCTAATTGCTTGAAATCCAATGCATAGACTGATGCAGAGCGAGTCTCTTGTCGTAGCGATCAAATTTTTGTTGTAGCCCACTAAGCCTTATCATGCTCGCCAAATACTTCTGCAAATGCTTCCAAAAAAGTCTCAAAGTTGTTCAAAATCGATGATTTTTTTCAAATAGGGGAACAAACTATGATAGACCTTATCCCGTAAGCAAAGTTCCAACTAATCCAATGTATGATTCCTCTGTCGGATAATGTTTGGATTATAGAGCTGTTATTAACTTGATTTGATTGACGAAACCTCAAAATTTGGAGCGTGTGCCATCAAACTTGTCTGGAAGGCTAATTCGAGGCTCTTTTCATTGTAGAAGCAATCATTCTTGTTGAACCACAGGTAAAGCTGCTTCTTCTAGTGCAGAAACTTGAGGCTGATGAAGCTCAGATTGTGCTATTCTAGATGTTCCATCATTATGAGGTCTTGCAAAGACTCCTTCCATCACCGTAGTTCTCTGTGATAACGTAGTAAGAGCATTCATAATGGCATCCATCTTGGACTCCAAATTTTCATTCATATTAATGTCTTGACCTCCAACCATTCTAAGAGAAAGGAAGTAATTGTTTCTATTAGGAGGAAATATTGGTTTAGAAGAGGGTACTCCGCAACCTCTAAAATGCCTTAAGACCTTCAAGAAGAGGGGTAATCCACTCTCTCCAAGAAGAATAAGACTCCAATATTATAACGAAAAAGATATCAGTTTAGAGGAGGGTAATCCGCAACCTCTAAAACACTAGTGTACCTTCAAGAAGAGGGGTAATCCACACTCTAACAAGAAAGAACTAGCTCTGATATCTCAGATGAGAGTAGTCTCAACAAACTGTCATGGACGTGAAACACGAACAAGAATTTCAAACAAAGAGATCAAGAAAAACTGATAAGAGCTAGATTATATCAGATGAGGAGAAGAACAACACCAGAGAGGTGAACTAGACTTCCAAGAGATGTGTTGTCAAGATTGAAGAATTCTTCAGCCTCGATTCCAATATATACTCCTACCTAGGAAGCTTCTCAAGCAACTTTCACTAAATAGGAAGCATCTCAAGTAACTTTTGCCAACTAGGAAGCTTCTTAAGCAACTTCTACTAATTAGGAAACTTTTCAAACAACTTCTGCTATCTAGGACACTTCTTAAGTAGCTTCTATCAATTAGGAAGCTTCTCTATCAACTTAAAAGATGCTACAAGGTCTTGGAGAGTTCTAAGATCCTTCTAGAATGTATTAGAAGGTTCTAACAAGTATATCCTTGACACAAAGGCTAATATGCTTGATAAATTTGATGGAATAAGATTCAACTTTTGAAGATTTGTGCAAAAAATATGGCTTTATTTATGATTATATCCTTCTCATGATCTGGATGGATTCAGTCAAGTTACTTCTATAGACATTCTTTTATCAAGAAGTGCTTGATCATGATTTATTCCACTATTGCAAAAGAATTCTCCAATCTTATACAATTTGGAGGCTTTTATAGAAAGATTTATTATTATATTTAGAGATAATGATTGGAAGAGGGTGGCAGAAAAGAAGATTCAAAACCTATGGCAAAGATAATGTTCAATTGCAATTTATGCTATAAAATTTCAACAACTTATTTGTGATATTGATTGGAATGATAAGGCTTTTATGACTTGGTTATATTATGGTCTAAAAGATGATGTGAAGAATTTATTGATCATAATGCCAAGAGTTGAAAGATTAGAAGAACTCATATTTTAAGCTATTACTTGTGACAATTGCCTAATTGAGTTACGACAAGAAAGGCGATCAATTTTCAGCAATACCTATTAAGGTACGTTTGCTATATCTTCAAAAATATTAAAGAAGCCATTAACATATCCTAAATCCATGCAGATTGATGCAACTCAATTCAAGCCATTAATACCAACAAAAAAAATTATATGTTGGCAAAAGAATCTATATATATATATATATATATATATATATATATATTATAGAAGACTTAAGTACAAGGCAACAAATTATCTAAATAAGTCTAAAGAATTTAAGACACGAGATATAACATCTAAATTAGAGAAGTCATAAAACAAAGATGTCTAGCCACAGTATGAACCTTGTAGTTAGACACCCTCAAATCTAAAGTATCAAAAAAAGATCTCTTCCTACCTTTGGATTCAACGTCTTTTTTTATACTTCTTATATATATAAAAATCTTAAAATAAGAGATTTTTATTAAAATCCTTTTAGATACTAGAGCATGAGCATGCTTTATAGTTAAAAATTTTATAACCAAGTATAACCTAGTACTTGTAAAGAAGATCCATCCTGCACTCGTTGAAATCATTGATGAACAAAACCTTACATTAAAGGATGTTATTAAAGAAATCCAACCATTGGAAGTAGTATTAAGAGATCAAATATCACACATTATCTTCAACATCATTTGATGTCCAAAAAATCCTATTGTCATTAGACTTCCTTGATTTGAATTACATAATCTTGATATTGATTGGAGTTTGCAAAAGATTTTTTCACGATCTAAATATCAAAAGAAGAAACAAGGTACTACTTTAATTTTTGGAATTAAAGCATTTATATAGGCAATAAAAAAGTGGTTGTATTTGTATTGTATTCTATTCCAATAAAAGATCCAACAGAGCAACTAAAAAAGTAGACATGTTATCAAAATACCATCTTTATAATTGTACAATTAAATTATAAGATGAAATTCAACCTCCATTTGGTCCAATTTATAATCACTCACAAATAGAGCTTATAGCCTTACAAGAATATATTGATGAAAATTCAGCCAAAAATTTTATTAGACATTCAAAATCACTTATAGAAGCTCCTATCTTATAAAAGAAGAAGAAAGAGTGGAAACAATTGTCATCAATTAGAGATGTATAATACTTTTTGGGATTTGTAAAATTTTATAGAGTCTTTATCAAAGATTATTCCAAGATAAAGGAAGGAGAAATTTATTTGAGATAACAAGGTTGAAAAAGCATTCAAAAAACTAAAAGAATCCTTTACTTTAGTTCTTATACTTATCTATGCAGATCCAATAAAACTATTCATTTTAAAAAATGGATGCCTCAAATTTTGCACTTAAATTTGTACTTTCTCAAATTGGTGATGATGGTCAACTTCATCTAGTAGCATTCCACTTTTAAAAAAATTTAGTTGTAAAGATCCATTACCAGATCTACAATAAAGAATTATTTGCAATTATTAATGCTTTTGAAGAATGGTGCCATTTATTGGAAGGGATTCAACATAAGATTATAGTATATATATTGATCACAAAAACTTGGAGTATTTTATGAATGCCCAAGTTTTGAACCATCATCAAGCATGATGGAACATGTCATTATCTTGGTTTGATTTTATAATTATATATTGTCCAAAAAAAATTAAAAAGAATCCAGATGTCATTTCTTGACGGTCATATCTTGCACAAAGAATAAGAGACATTATATTGGATTAGCAAAAATTAGTCATGTTAAAGCCATCCAATTTGCAATTAAAGACATTGATAATATCTACATATATAGATACAACTCTCAAGACAAAAATCTAGAGAGGAATAAAGACAAATCCATTTGTGGATAGCATTGAACAACATTTAAAAAATATATTAGTAGAAGAAAACAATAATTTTAAGTTCAAGGACGGATTGTTGTATTTCAAGGATTTCTTGTATATTCCTTTAGGTCCTACAAGACTTCAAATTCTTCAAGCACAATATAATCTTCTAGCAACTGGATATTTTGGCTTTAATAAGACCTTGGAATTAATTTCAAGAAATTATTGGTGGCCTCAAATGTAACAATTGGTGAAGAAATTCATTCAATCATGCAAAATTTGTGCTTGAGCAAAAATTCCAAGATACCAACCATATAGACTTCTCCAACCACTTCTAATTTTTAAAGGCCCATAGCAATTGTTATCCATAGACTTCATTACAGACCTCTCAATTTCTAATAGAAAAGACTCAATTTTTGTAGTGGTAGACTATTTTATCAAGATGGCATATTTCATCCTATGCAACAAGATTATTTTTGGAAAAGAAATAGCCAATCTTTTTATTGATAATATTTATCAAATACATGGCCTTTCAAATGACATCATTTCAAACCAAAGACCATAATTTGTATCAAATTTTTAGAGAGGACTATTTTAATTTTTGAAGGTCAAGATCAATCTTTTATCAACTTATCATCTTTAAACTAATAGTCAAATAAAACGGATAAATCAAATCTTAGAATAATATCTTTATTATAATATAAATTATTAACAAGATGATTGGATGGACCTCCTATCATTAGCTAAGTTTGTATATAATAACACCAAATATTCTTTGATAAAAAAAATTCCATTCTTCTCAAATTATAGATACCACTCTAGAATAAATCCATTCCAAATTAAAGATATGGGAAGTCTTGTCACAAAAAATCAAGCTACTTATTTAAAGGCCATTAATAAAAAATTGAAATTCCAATTGTAAATGGCTTAAGATTAATATAAAAACTATGCAAACATTCATCACAAAAATCAATCAAAGTTTAAGGTAGGAGATTGAAAATTAATTTGTCTAAGAAGTTTGATGGCATAAGATCTAAGTTTTGAGGATTTATCAATCAAGTACAATTAGTGATTGAACTTCAATCTCAAAATTATCCAACTCAAGGATCACAAGTCAAGTTTATTAGAACACTACTTTTAAGTCCTACTTTATTGTAGTTTTCATCTTTTCTTAAATGATGTGATCCAATATTGGATAATTTGAAGGTATATTTGGCAGAGTTTTGATCAATATATGAAAAATATGATATGATTTGTATTACAACTAATAAGATTTGTATCTTACAACAAGGCCATCAATCAATGATATTATATACTTTATAATTTTGACAATTGGTGATTGATACCAAGTTAGATGATATTGCACTCATCAGCTAATTTTCTACAAATTATAATATTAGGTAAAAAAATTGATGTTCAATTTACTCAATCTTCAAATATTGAGTCAAGCAATTGACTTTGTTGTGAAGTGTGAAAATTAACTTTTTTTAATTTTGATCTGAAAATTATACATAGGAGCTTCAATATTATCAAAATTTAATAGCAACACCAACATCTTCTCAATATATATATTTAGAAGTAAAAGACATGTAAATTGATACAATATATTGTCATGGTAGAGAAAATTTGCTTTAAAAAAGTACTGAGCTTTTCATTGCTATTAATTGCTCAATTAAGTTCCAAAATAATAAAACCTCTAAGTTTATATAAAAGTTTTTTTCATAGGACTATTACACCTAAAACATAAGTCTTATTTTTATAAAACACTCAAAATATAATAAAATATTCTAAACTCTTATTCATCTATAAAAAAGAAATTTTTTCTAAATTTTAATAATCCATAATTCTTAATCTAACCATCTAAATCTAATTAAAATTTATATGAAATACTAATGTACTTTTAAAAACTACTATAATAAATTTCAATTGTTGATTTGTTATCAATCTATAGATATCACTAAAATCCTAATAGTAGCTTGAAACCCTTGTTTAGAAACACCTATACACTAAATTCTTTATCATTCACAAATTAAATATCTAAATGCTATAAAACTTTGATGTATAACTTTTTAACATAATAATTCACTTTTTTTGAAATTTTTAGACAAAAATTCATCTAGAAACTCAAAATATGATAGAAATCATCACTATGAACAAAATGGTCTAGTTATTGCCTTGGAATTTGATCTATTATCTTTGACTTCTAATATTTTCTTCTTTAGAATTTTAAATATAATAATCCTTTTATATTAGATGTAGATTTTAAAATCATCTCTTCAATTACACCTCCTATTTTCCAAAAGCTTTTATACAATTCCTTGTATCTTTAAAAGAGTGATAGTAGGTATAATTTGTATACCTTAATTTCAAGTGCCTACTCCTCCATCATAAAAATTTTAAATCTTTCAATTTTTATAATAAAATTATAGTACAAAAAATAATCTTTTTAACCTTAGTCTTTGATTTTTGAATGCCTTCTCTAAAGTTGCCAAAATCCTTATTCTTGTTGCAAATACCTTGCTCAAAGCCTATTGGATATGACCATCAACCAATAAGGTTGAAGATCTTCATCCCTTGCCTTTATTCATCCATATTTTTCTTTCATCCTTCCAAATAAGGCTCTTAGTAATTTAATTCTTCATTTTTGGATTCTAATCTCCTCTCAAGGCTTCATACTAAATATTTAGGTTCTATATAATTTAATTTCCATAATCAAAATAAATAAAAAAAATCAAAATAAAGTTTCTTAAATCAACTTTTTTAAATACTTTACTAATCATTCTAACACATATTAGAACTTATGAACATATTATATATTTTAATTAATTCTTATATATTATAAGCAATTATAGTATAACAATATATTAAACTTCTTATTAAAGAAGAAAAGATTTGTTGTCGTCAAAAAGGATTGTACTTATATTATAGAAAACCTAAGTACATTACCCAATATTATTCAAAGAAAGAACACAACTACAAAATGAGGAGTACAATGTTATGTTGTGATTTGGATAACATATGAAAATATTGTACATATATATTTAATGTACAATTTATTCTGTAACTAAGTGAGAGCCATATTAGTGGATTTTATTGGTTTCAAAATGTGATTAGGTTGTTAGTTTAAAAAGAATCTATTTAAAAGGACTATTATTGAGATTTATACAACATTATCTTTTTTTTGATAACCACTTTTAAGGTTGATTTTATATTAATAATAACTTTTATATATTTTAAATCACCTTTATTAGACATTGGTGATCTTTGAGATTTTTTTTATTTCTTTTATTTGATGTTTAGGACACATATTATATAAATTTTATTAAAAAAAGGATTAAAAAGGGATTTTTAATATAAAAAGGAATAGTTATGCCATCTATGTGGATGAATAGAGATGGATGATAGAATTTTCTATTCCTATTGGCCAAAAATCATGCCCAATAGGCTTTAAGGAGGTTGCGTGTGGCCTTATTAGGGATTATTTGTTTTTCAAGAGGATTCAAATATCAAAGGCAAGGATCAATAAATTTGGATTTTTGACTATGGTTTTGGTGCAAAAATTGTGTGATTTGGACTTTTTATGAAGGAGATATAGGTGCTCAAAGTCAAGAAATTAAAATTGTATCTACTATCACTCTTTTGGATATAAGTCGCATATACAAAAAGCAATAGAAGATTAACAATCAAAATTGGAAAGAATAGTTTTTTTGCTATACTTTTTATACATAATTTGATGAATTTTAAGTTGAAATGAAAGAAATATTGGAAGTTGAAGTTAGTACTTGCAATCTAAAAGTAATAAACAATCCTACTTAATTAGTGGTTATATTTTGAGCTATATCTTAGACAATTTAACAAGTATATGGCTCAAAAGTTTTAAAGATGTGTATGTGTATGTTACAAAATTATACACAAAATTTTTGTACCATTAGGATTTTGGATTTGTGAGATATGAATAAAATAGTACTTAGGTGTCTATAAACTAGGGTTTTAAGCACCTGTTAGGATTTTTAAGGTATCAAATAATCAAAAGCAAATATATAGTTGAAATTTTTTATAATAAAGTTTAATAATATAACCTATATTTTGAAGAAATTTTATAAAAATTAAAAAATTAGATTAAGAGTTATTAAATTTTAAAATTCAAGAAGGAATAAATCTTTATAGGTTAATAAGCTATTGAAGGATTTTGTTGCAATTTGAGTTTTTTGTACAAACTAAAATTTTTTAGTAGCCAAGATTTTATAAAGGTAGAAATATATATATATATATATGAAGTTTTAATAAAATTTTAATATAAAAATGAGATTTTGAAAAGAGATTATGGATTTTTTTAAAAAAAATATTGACAATCTAATTTATTAATAATTGGTAAGTTGTGATTTTATTAAAATAAAGGTATTAAAGATTTCTATATACTATTGAAGGACTTTATGTATAAATTTATTTAAATATAAGAAGATTTTATCAATATAATATTTTTTTAATAATATTATTATATTATTTTTTTAATTAAAGATAAATCATTTTTTAGAGTCTTGTCAATAAGTTAGAAATAAATTCTCTATTGCAAAATATCTAGTGTATTTCCAAATTGAATATCATGCCACATAACAATGGTTGTCAAAGAAGACAATATGTCAAGAAACAAATTAGTCCAACTACAATAAACACTGTTGTTGTGTTGTGGTTTGACTGCTATGTAAAAATATCATATATATATATATATATATATATTTTAATATATAATTAAATAAGAATTATATCAATAGATTTTATTAGTTATAAAATATAATTAGATTATTATTTTAGAAGGGATCTATTTGAAAGGGCTATTATGGAGGTTTATACAATCTTTTTTTTTTTTTTTTTTTTTTTTTTTTTTGATAGTGATTTTGATATTGATTTTATATTAATAACAAAATTTTATATATTTTGAATTATCTTTATTAGACATTGGTGACCATTGAGATCTTCTTAATTTCTTTTATTTGATGTTTAGAACACATATTATATAAGTTTTATTAGAAGAAAGATTAGAAAAGAATTTTTAATGAAAATAAAGAATAATTAGGCCATTTATGTAGATGAATGGAGATAGATGATTGAAATCTCTATTCCTATTCGCTAAAAGTTATACCTAATGGACTTTAAGGAGGCTATCTAAGGCCTTGTTAGAAATTAGGATTTTTCTTTTAATAAGATTCAAATATCAAAAGCTAGGAACAATAAGTTTGGATTTTTGGCTACGATTTTGGTACAAAAATAATATGATTCATATTTTTGATGAAGGAGATATAGGCGCTCAAAGTTAAGGTATTAAAATTATACCTACTGTTACTCTTTTGGATATAACTTGTGCATACAAAAAGCAATAAAAAATTGGAGATTGGAATTGTGTATATTTTCATATTAAAAAATATATAAATTTTTTTTATAGCATTAGAGTTTTGGATTTTTGAGATATGAAGAAAATAATGCTCATATGTCTATAAATTAGGATTTTAAACATCTACTAGGATTTTAAAGATATTAGATAATTGGAAGCAAATCTATAATTAAATTTTTTTATAATAAAATATAAGAATATAACCTACACTTTATAAAAATTTAATAAAAATTGAATGGTTGGATCAATAGTTATGAAATTACAAAGTTTTGAAAAGAAATCAATCTTTCCAGGTGAATAAGCTATTGAAGGATTTACATTGTAATTTGAGAATTTTATACAAACTAAAGGGGTTGTTTAGAAGCCAAGACTTTATGGAGATAAAAAAAATAGATATATGGAGTTATAATAAAATTTTGATATGAAGATGAGGTTTCTAAAGAAGATTATGGATTTTTTTTTAAAGTTATTGATAATCTAGTTTATCAATAACTAGTTAGTTGTGATTCTATAAAGAAAAGGATGTTAAAGATTTCTATATGCAATAAAAGGACTTTATATACAAACTTATTTAAATATAAAAGGATTTAATTAATATAATATTTTTTTAATAATATTATTATATTATTTGTCTTTTCTGTTAAGGATAAATCTCTTATTGAAGTCTTATCAATAAATTACAGGTAAATTTTTTATAGCCAAGTATGCAATATATTTCTAGATAGAAGATCAAACCACATGACACCATACAACTAAAATCTTATACAACTCTTAGTAAAGATCTTATTCTTTCTTTAGAATCCTCCTCTTATTTTATAATAGATGTGTGTTTGAAATTTAAAAATCAAAAAGCCTTTGCTTTACTAGATTCAAGAGCTTCAATGTGTTTTTTAGATGAAAGATTTGTTAAAAATCATAGAATATCTTTAATATAAAAAACTAAATCCATATATGTAAAAATCATAGATGATCATCTGTTGTCTTTTAAAAATGTTATTCATAAAATCCTTCCTATAAATATAATAATAAATGGTCATAATAGTTACATAAATTTTAATATAATTAAATCTTCCTCTAATCTAGTCATTTTAGGTTTATTATGGTTAAAAAAGTATAATCCTCAAATAGATTGGATTTTTTATATACTTGATTTTTTTCAAAGCATTATTAAGAGTCTTGTTAACTAAGTGAAAAGCCATAAACCTAGTATAATAAAATCCATACTTATAGAAGCAAAAGCTTTTATACACATAACAAAAGAAGGATTATCTTTTGTTATTTATACTACACCTATTTTGGATGGTACATTGACTTTAAGTGGCATTTGTTAGCCAAAAAAACTCACCACAAGAATTTTTATGTTTTTATTTGATTAAATTAAAAAAAAATTAGTGTTTTTAGATTTTTTATGATTTTTTTATAGTATTAGTATTTATAGTACTGTTATCTAAATGACTTCTAGACAATGCACTATTAGTATTATAGATGGATGAAAAAGATAAAAGAATCAAGATAAAAATAAGAAATAAAAGATAAATAGTAAAAAATAAAATATAAAAGATTAAAGTAAAAATGATAAATAAAAAGATAAAAGATAAAAGATGAATATAAAAGTAAAAAATATAAAAAAATAAAAGTTAAAAGTACAAACTTTAATTGTTGATAAAAGTGAAATAAAAAAATAAAAAATATAATAGAAGACTTCTAAGTAAAAATAAAAAATAAAAAAATAAGAAAATGAAAGAAAATTAATTCAAGAAGCATTTGATAATAAGTATCAAAATTATTCAATAACGTGCTAGAAAGAAATCATAAGCAACTATGCAAAAAAATGAAAACATAACCAAGTGATGTTTCTAATCTAAAGAATCAATCTTCCTTAACTAAAATAATTGTTGTTGTCTTATCCTTGATTGGATATTCAACTCCAAATTAGTATTATCCTCCTACCTACATCCAAGGTGCCACAACCCATATGGGACTTGTGCACCTCCCTTCCTATAAGGACTACACTAGCTATTGCTCCTCCTATTTTATACTAGTAGAACTAATAATTTTATATTTTTGACTTCATTGTGGTGTTCAAAAATATCCTACTAGCTTATGAACCTTGTATGACCTTCAAATCTTATTCCAATTCTTCATAATGACTCCCAAGGTGGTAAAACTCATTTTTATCAAAGTCTTCAAAATTGCTCTAAAAATTCTTAATAAATTCTAAATAAATTCTAAAAATCTCTATAATATTTCTAAGATGATAATATCAATTTAAGATTATTTTATTCTATCTTTTAATTTTTTATAATAATAAAATTAATTTAAATCAACTCAAAATCTTATTTTCAATAAAAATAATTAAAAAGACATAAGATTTCTTTCTCATGCTCCTTCTATCTACTAAGTAACATTTATAGGTTTTTAATGAGTAAAACATATAGATAGAAGGCCAATATAGACATTGGTTTCAATAACTAACTCTTAATATTTAATAATAAGTAAAAATACTAAACTAACTAAAATAATTATCTCCAAAATTTATTAAGACTCTATTTTTGTAACTTTTCTTCTAATAAGACTTTTATATTTATAAATACTTTTAAATTCTAATAAATACTTAAATAGTCAAAAAGACTCTCTAACCATAATATTTGTATAACTAAATGACTTAAGACTATTTTTAATCAATCCACCAATTAAGATTTATTGGTGGGACTCACAGTACTTCATATAAAATTTGAGTACTTGTGGATGGTCCAATTTGGAAATATGCACTATTGATGTTTGAAAAAAATCTCTTTTAAGGTTAATGAAGGATTTAGTATATTTTACTATATTTTAGAGATTTTAGAGAACTTGATGTGAGTCCTAAATTAATCACCAAAATTTTATTTTATTAATTTTTGATGTTTTGATAAGATATAATATTATTTATTTATTAATTATAAAAAAATAGAGATTTTTGGTCTATATTATATACTAAGGTCTTATATTATCAAATTGATTTTAATAGAATTTAGTTATAAAAATTAGATTCTAAAAAATTTAATACTTCTTATTTAAAAAGAAGTTGTTAGGAAATATGGAGTTAGTTATAGTTGGAATATGGTGAAAATTTGATAGAAAATTATTCTATTTTTAAAGTCACAAAAGATGATAAAAGAAGAAGATAAAGAATTACTCTACTCTTGAAGCCACAAGAGATGGTGAAAAAAAAAGATAGAGAGCTATTCTACTCTTCAATGATTACCTCTATGATAACAAATCAAGTTGGTCTCTAATAAATCCCTCTTAAAGGTTAATATTTCTATTAATAAATTAATAAGTTATTTTATATGAATTTTAGCTAATTAAGTTATTAAAAATTAATTAATATAATGATAAGTTTTTAATTTTTAATAACTCAAATGAAAACCTCAAATTTATTAATTTGACTTGAGATTCTTTGACTTGTAATTTTTGTGGTAATTTGACTTATTCTATTAATTAATATCCATAATAATTTGTCATCACCTTGTAGCAAATTAATGCCAACCATTGGTCTTCTTTACAAATAGCATTAGTTGGAGATCATGGGAGATATAGGTTGATCTTTTAATGACAAGTGGTATTAAAAATAATAGTTGGTAGTTAGAAATAATTAGAACAAGATAAAATGGCATATAAGTTATATCACTTGCTCCCAAATTAGTTGTTATTTGTAAGTTATTGGCAATGGTAATTGTTGGTAAATGGCTTGAGGGCTTGGATATATAAGACCCTTTCAAAGCCTTATTCTTCATCAATCTCTCCATCAATCTATCTATCTATCTATCTATCTATCTCTCTCTCTCTCTCTCTCTCTCTCTCTTGTAATCACTTTTGATTTGACTCCTTGGCAAAGGCAACCTATTAAAGCACCAAGAGTTATATTATTTTGTTTATTATAAACTTGTATTGTTAGTTGTTGTTTTATATCCTTACTGGTCCTCTTGGATCTCATTGTTAGTGGATATATTTTCTTATTTAGATATTTTCATTGTATAGAGAAGAAAAAATTAACAAGATTAGGTGAAAGAATCATCAAATTTGGAGTTGAAATAGAAAAGTTATGAAGGTTTGAAGTTGGGAGGTTTTTTTAGTTATTGCTGCTATTCTACCTTAGAGCTGCGCTTGTTTTCATCCAATAGTACCATTTTCATTTATTTGTGCCTATTTTCATTAAATTACTCTTATTTTCATTTAATAGTATTATTTTTATTTAATAATACTATTTTTATCTAATTATATCTATTATCATCTAATAATATTATTTTTATCTATTTTATCTATTTATATCTATTTTCATCTAGTTTCTTCTATTTTTATTCAATAATATAGTTTTTATTCAACAATATTATTTTTATTTAATTATATCTGTTATTATTTAATAGTATTATTTTATCCATTTATATCTATTTTTATCTAGTTACTTCTATTTTCATCCAATAGTATTATTTTCATCTAATAGTATTATTTTCATCCAATAGTAATATTTTCATTCAATTATGCCTCTTATCATCCAATAATATTATTTTCATTCAATAATACTATTTTTATCTAATAGTATCTATTATCATTTAATAATACTATTTTATCTATTAATACTATTTTTATCTAATTATATCTATTTTTATCTAATATCACTATTTCCATCTTATAGTGCAATTTTTATCTAACTGCTTTGTTTTATCCAACTTTTTTTCACTCAGCTACTCTATTTTATTATTTTTAGCTAATTCTTTTTTATTTTTATTTTATTTTTTTATTATTTATTTTAAATTAAATTAAATGGTAACCATTACTTAGAAGACATTATCTAAAGAGTTGAAACTACAACCACTTGATCAACTATTAATGTAATCACTCAATTAGTGTTTATTACCTTTCAAGTTTGTTATGTAGTTATTTTTTCTTTTAAAGTTGATAAGGAGGAATTTTAGCTTATAATTTAATCTTATTTATTTGATATAATTGTCCTTTTTAAAAACAATTTTATATAAATTTGGAATTTTTATCTATCTTGATACTTGATTGAAAAATTAGTGATAGCCAAAAGTCAAGTGCTTTCTAGAGGCAAACTCTCTCTATCTTGATACAGTTGGTGCTTCTATTGAGAACACCTTGAAGCATTAATTTTTCTATAAGTAAAGATGGAAGATCAAAATTTAGGATTTGGATTATTAAAAGAAGTGGCTATTCAAGTCCTTTTCAAGGCCTTTGTCTAGTTTATGGAAGAAAGACAACAAGTACAAGATGATGATAAGAGCACTACTAAAGCCTTAGAAGTAATACTAGATAAGACTGAGAGATTTGAAGGGAGGAACATCATGAAGTTCTTGAATGTTTATACATGTGGAATGGAAGTACATCAAATTTGAGAGATAAAGATGATTACAACTTTTGATTTGGTAGTAATATCAAAAATTAGAGAGATGGTGCAAGAGTTGCATGAAAGAATTATATCATGGAGGAGATTTGAAGAGATACTATAATATGAATTCTTTGAAAAAGAATCAGAAAGAATGATCAAAAGATCATTTTTAGAATGGATTGAGCTGAGGCCAAAGAATTAAATGGCTCTAAATAAATTAATTAGGGAGTTTGAAACAAAGTTTGATCAATTACCATAGTATGAGAGGTAATTGTTGGAAATCATAAAGATTGAGCTATTCTTAGAAGGAGGTGATAAATACTTAGAGGATAAGCTACTCTTTCATTTGACAAATAAGACATCTGAGAGTAGATTTATAAATAATTAGAGGCTAATAAAAGAAATGGTAGGACTTATAGCTAAACAATAGAAGATCAAGACTTATGGTTGTTTATTAAGCTTGGAGTCAATGCCTACATCTCAAAATTCAATGTCATCTCAAAAAGTAGTTAAGATTGTCAAAGATGACACTCTTGAGGAGTTGATCAAAGACATGCAAGATTTGAAGGTGGAAATGATTAAATTGAAGAAATCTTAAATGACAAGCTCATCAAAGACAATTGAAGGCTTAAAGAGATTTGAAGAGAAATGCATGTGGTGTGACAATCCAAACCACAAGCATGGTGATTGTGACAATTACAAGGTTGCAATCAAGGGTGGAATTATATATTTCAAAGAGGGTAGGATAAGACTTATAAGGTCTGAAGAGCCTTTAAAAATCAATTTTGGAAAGGGAGGCATGAAAAGATTGGTGGAAGAGCAGACCTGCAAGACTAATATTATGCATGAAAGAATAGTAGAATCTTATACTATTACAATTGAACAAAAAATAATTTAGGCTAATTTTTCATCAACTACAAACATCATGATTTGGAAAGCTGAAGCTATCAAAAAGATGATTAGATGAGATGATCTAGTTGATGCCATCAATATCAAAGCATTTTTAGATTAAGACTAATAAAATAGTAATTTGTATGGTGTTATAATTGAAGAAAAGAGAGGTAGAGCTGCTCAAAAGGAAGATATTGAACCTACAAACAAGAAGAGGTCTCCAAGAAATAAAAATGCTTCTTATGATCAAAACTATGGTGCCTTCTTTCGTTCATCCTGTTGACCAATCATTACCAAAAGAATAGTGAGAAAAAAAAAATTGATAGAAAAAGATGAATTAAGTAAATCCAAAGATAAAAGTCTTGCTTATAAATTTCAATTTGATATTGAAACATCTATAGTTATGAAAAATATTCTAGAAGAGAAGATTTTAGATGCTAATATAGAATTCACTCTAAGAAAGGCTCTTAGTATAGCAAGAAGGATTTCTATGAGCTAATCATTGATGTCATAAAGAAAAAGAGACAGATGACAATTGAAGCTATTGTGGTAGAAGCATTGGATACTTACATTACTAAAGATGAAGAAAAAGAAATAGCACAAATATTTGCACAATCTGCATCATTAGAATTTAGAAGCAGGGTTTATATGGAAGACAGGGTTGATATGAATTATGTCGAGGATATGGGAAGATATTGAATAGAATATATATCAATAGAATCTGAAAAAGAGAAGAAGATTATACAAGAAGTATATGTTAGCAATTCCTTAAAGGAGAATGATGATGAAATATAAAGTAATAGCTATTCAATTTCTTATTGGACTAAGACTATTATAGAGACATAAGTGAAGTTGAAAGATTCTAAGCATCCAATCATGGCCTTAATTGATCATGGATCAAAAATCAATATCATATCTAAGTGGGTATATAAGAATAACAAGTGGCTAATTGATATCAACCATGGTTAGATAATTAAAGCTACAAACAATAAATAAGGTAATCTACATAAAACTTATCCAACTATAAAGATTAAGATTTGAGATGTAGAGGTGGAATAGAACTTCTTTGTACAAAATTTTGCTATATATTTGGTAATACTTAGTCAATCCTATATTATAGCTACTAGGATGGAAACCAAAGTCTTGAGTGATGATTCACATTATACTAAGATTTGTAGTTGGGATAGAAAGAAGAATGTATAATTTCTTACTATGAAGCCTATTCTTGAAAGGTACAAAGAGCAACTAAAAGAAATAACTTTAGAACTAGAAAATATATTCTTAGGTTTTTAAAAGGCACTTATGTAAGATGGAGGTACATGGATGCAAATAGATTATCTCCAAATTTTGATATAGATAATTTTAATTCTAGATTTTTGAATTTGAATGGCAATAAATTTATGAATTTTTAAAGTGTTTAGGATTTGAATCTTGTAAATAGAAGAAGGATAATGAAATAAGAAAAAAACTTAAAAAGAGTAGATTTGATTTCAAGTGATGAAGTTATACTTGGAATAATAGAAAAAGCATGTTTAAAAGATGGTTTGATATAAGTTTTGGAGAGTTTAGCTATAACCATGGACAAAGATGCTATAGTAGAGATACACTCAAGAAAGACTTAGGATGAACTAAAAAAGATTGTGATAAAAGGTGGACTTACTAATAGTTATGGATTGAAATCTAAGGCCATGGTACAAACTAAATATAAGATTGTGGCATAGGAAAAAAAAACCTATAGCTTTTTAATTATTAGTTGATATTATAGAATATATCAAGCAAGCAGTTAAAAAACTAGGTTTAAAAGAGAAGTGCAAAATTGGGCATCAGTTTATTCAAAAACTATTAATTAAGCTGAAGATTACAAGGGGTGATTTCTTGGCACATACCAAAGGATGTGCACGTTTGGAAGAGGTAGATATTGTATTATAATTGCTTATAGTATATAAAATCTAATCAAAATGCATAATATATTCATAAGTTTTAGTATGTATTAAAATAATTAGTAAATAAAATTAAAAGAAGTTGATATAAAAAAATTTATTTTGATTTTTTTTAATTTATTTTGATTATAGTATTTAAATTTTATAGGACCTAAATGTTTAGTATGAAGCCTTGAGAGGAGATTGGAATCTAAAGATGAAAAACTAAATTACTAAGAGGCTTATATAGAGGGATTAAAACAAGGTTTAGATGAATAAAAGCAAGGGGTGAAGATCTTCATTTTGATTGGTCGGTGGCCATGCCAAATAAGCTTTGAATAAGCTGTCTAAGACAAGAACAAGGATTTTTATAACTTCAAAGAAAGCATTCAAAAATCAAAGGCTAGGATTAAAAAGCTTATTTTTTGTACTACAATTTTGGTATAAAAATCAAGGGATTTAGAATTTATGTGAAGGAAGAGTAGGCACGTGAAATTAAGATATACAAATCATATCTACTATTACTCTTTTGAAAATACAAGAAATTGTATAAAAGCTTTTGGAGATTGGGAGGTGCGATTAGAGAGGTGATTTAAAGACCTATATCTTGTATAAAAGAATTGATATATTTAGAATTTGAAAAAAATATATATATTAGAAGTTGAATACATTAGATCAAATTCCAAGGCAATAAGTAGACCATTTTATTGATAGTAATGATTTCTGCCATATCTTGAGTTTTCAAACAAATTTTCGTCTGAAATTTTTTTAAAAATAAATTGTTATATTAAAAAACTACAAATCAAAATTTTATAGCATTTGGACATTTAAATTGTAAGATATGAAGAATTTAGTATGTAGATATCTATAAATAAGGATTTGAAGCTATTATTAGAATTTTAATAATATCTAAAGATCAATAATAAATCAATAATTAAAATTTGTTGTGATAGTAGTTAAGAGTATATTAGTACTTTAAATAAAATTTGAATACTTGTAGACAATCCAATTTGGAGATATGCATTGTTGATGTTTGAAAAAAATCCGCCTTAAAGTTAATGAAGGATTTAGTATATTTTGCCATATTTTAGAGATTCTAGAATACTTGAAGCTTGTGCACTTGATATAATTACCCTTTTTAGGAATAACTATATATAAATATGGAATTTTTATCTATCTTGACATTTGATTGAGAAATTAGTGATAATGAAAAGCTTAATATCTTTTTGAGGCAAATTTTCTCTTTTTGGATAAAAATTTTATTTTATAATTTCTTATAGTATATAAAAATTAGTTAAAATATATAACATATTATAAGTTTTTATATGTGTTAAAATAATTAGTAAAATATTTAAAAGAATTGATATGAAAAATTTTATTTTGAATTTTTTTATTTAGTTTGATTATCGCGTTTAAATTATATAGGATCTAAATGTTTAGTATGAAGCCTTAAAAAGAGATTGGGAGCCAAAAATAAAGAATTAAACTACTAAAAGGCTTATTTCAAAGGATGAAGGTAAAGAATGGATGAATGAAGATAAGGGATGAAGCTCTTCATTCTTATTAGTCAATGGTCATGCCTAATAGGCTTTGAGGAGGCTATCCATGATAAGAACAAGGGTTTTGGCAACTTCAAAGAGAGCATTCAAAAATCGAAGACTAGAATTAAAAAACTTATTTTTTGCACTACAATTTTGGTTAAGAATCAAAAGATTTGGAGTTTTTATAAAAGAAGAAAAGACACTTGAAATTAAAATATACAAATTATATCTACTATCACTGTTTTGAGGATATAAAGAATTGTATGAGAATTTTTTGAGATTGAGAGGTGTGGCTAGAGAGGTGATTTAAAGATCTATATTTAATATAGAAGAATTACTATATTAGGAATTTTAAAGAATAAAATATTAGAAGTCAAAAAATATATATTGAATTCCAAGGTAGTAAGTAGACCATTTTATTGATAGTTTTTACAATATCTTGAGCTTTTGGAAAAAAATTTGTCTAAAAATTTCTAAAAAAATGTATTATTATGTTGAAAAGCTATATATCAAAGTTTCATAATATTTGGACTTTTAATTTGTGAGATATAAAGAATTTAGTACACAAGTGTTTGTAAATAAGGATTTGAAGCTATTGTTAGGATTTTAGTGATATCTAAAGATTGGTAACAAATCAACAGTTGAAATTTGTTGTGATAGTTTTTAGAATATATCAATACTTCATATAAATTTTGAGTGGATTTGGATGATTGGATAAAAAGTTATGGATTATTGAAATTAAAAAAAAATTATGTTCTTACAATGTCATGATGTAACATAACTTTTAGACAAAAGAGTGTAGAAATAGTATATTATAGAAGATCTTAGTTCAAAATATTGTAGCAAATTATCTTAAAAAAATAGATAATAATAAAAAGGGAATAAAACTAATGGGTGTTAATGTTGCCTTTTTATAAATGAGCTTTTATTTACTTTGTAGGGCCATAAGTAAGGCAAAACAAAGTAGATTGGAAAATAAAATAATATAGGCATATATAAGAGGGAGTTAAGAAAAGATTTCAAAAAAATTTGCCACAAAAATCTCAAAATAGATACCCGGAGAGGACTAGTTATGAGCCGGGGTCAGAATCTGACCCCAAGGCACAAAACCATGTGCCTACAGCGGGTCAAGAGGCTTTTTGGAGATCAGAAGGTGGGATTAGAGAGCAAACTAGAGGATCTTTTTTTAAGCATTAATTGAGAGTGATTTGCATTGGTAATGACTTTGTAATGGCTTTGCAAAGTTAGGGTTGAATTTGGTGACTCTAATTTTATGAAATATATTGGAATTTATATTTTTGAGCATTTTGTAAGATTGATTATAGATCTATAGGTGATATTTTGTGAGTTGGTGCATACAATAGTGCTTGTAGGGTGTTGTAAATTTGAGATTGATCTAATAGTTTAATCAGATATTATTGAAGTTTATATGGATTAGGATCTCAAAAATTAGAAATTGCAGGTCAATTAGGTTTCTCAAAATTTCTAGCAATCTATTAATTGGATTGGAATGAAATTTCTATGTATGTATAGAAGACTTAATTTTCTACATATATGTGAAATTTGGAAGCAATCAAACAATATAAGAAGGAGATATTGGCACTGGACAATTGGCATTAAGGTAAGACAAGGAGGCCAGCCGCCACTTGATTGAAATTTTGGGTTGAATTTGTTGCTGGTAAGTTTGATCATCTTCAAATTTTATGTACTTGCTACTAACTTAGTTGTAAAGGTGTATGTAAATTTTTAAATAAGATTGATAGTTTAGCCAATAGTTATTGAGGTTCTAAAATTGCCTTAGGAATTGCTTAAGGCTTGGTTAGGATTTGATTAAGATTTAGGATTAGATTTAGTTAGGATTTGTTTTAGGGTTTGTTAGGATTTGACCAGGGTTGATAAGAGTTTAGTTAGGATTTGTTTTAGGATTTATTAGGATTTGACCAAGATTGACAAGGTTTAATTATGGTTTTTTTAGGATTTGTTTGGGTTAGACCAAAGTTGACTATGGTTTAGTTAGGATTTGTTTTAGGATTTATTAGGGTTTGATCAAGGTTGACTAGGATTTAGTTAGGATTTATTTTAGAATTTTTTAGGGTTTGATCAAGGTTGATTAGGATTTAATTAGAATTTGTTTTAAGGTTTGTTAAGATTTGACCAGGTTTGAAGAAGTTTGAAAGGTAATATTTCCATCTATCAAAGAAAGAGAAGCTATTACTAGATCCAAGCAAAGTTGAGCTTTTTCTTCAAGCGGCTGATGGAAAGCTACAAAAAAAGTTGGAAATTTTACTTGAAGATAAAGAAGAAGAAGAAGAAGAAGAAGAAGGACTGACATCAAATTAGAAAGAAGTGGAAGAAACAATCGGAGTACTTGTAAAAAGAGAAAGAAAAAAAGATTGGATTGGTATTAAAAGACCATTGCAAGCATCTAAGGTAAAATTATCTACGAAACATCCTACACCTATGATTCAACCTTCAATAGCAACATCAAAGAAAGAAGAAATAGGCATTGATAAAATCATACAAGGGATGAAAGATTTGTAAATAAAACTTACAAAACTTGAAGAAAAGAACCAATCATCAAAGGTATCAATAAGACAAAAATTTGGACAAATGGATGATATAGTACATGGATGCATATAGTGTGATAGCATGGATCATTCAAGAAGGGAGTATAAAGATTTCACAAAGGCGCTACGCAAAGAAGTTGTTCTTTTTAAAGATGGTATGATATATTTAAAGGAAAGTGGAGAAAAGTTAGAGACAAACTTTGATAAAAGAGAAATGAAGGTACTTGCAAGAAAATCAATTAAAATCTCAAGCAATAAAACATCAACATATTAGATGGAAGCAAATCAAAGCAAGTGTTTAAGCATAAACCCTAAACTTCCAAGAGAATCTAGTTCTTTGTGGACAAGTACAATGAGTTATGCTGAAAGAAGAAAATTTACCAAAGATGATTTAAAACGCATTGAAAATGACATTCGACAAATTATTAGATGGAATGATCCAATAGATAGATTATCGGTACATACTCATATTGCAAGGAATCAACATGACGCATTAATAGAAGAAAAAAGAAGAAGAGATGCAAATAATGAAGGGCCATCAAAAAGGACTACAAGAAGAGAAAAAGCACGACAACAAAAAAATCCTATGCATGAAGAGACAATGGAAAATATTTCTACAAAAGAAAGAGATTTTGTAAAAGAGAAGGAAAAGGCCCCTGCTTATAAATTACAATCACATATTGAGACAACTATTGATTTGAAGAAGGTATTGGAGGAGCAGATTTTAAGTGGAAAGATTGAATTTACAATTGGTGAGATTTTAGGAATTGCAAAACGGGAGTTTCATGAAGTTATTATTGATACTATAAAAAAAAATGATAATCTATTGGTGGTACTATAACATCAAATATACAAGGTATAAAGGCAATGGAAAGCAATGAAGATGAAGAAATTGAAATGCAATTGGTTGGAGATGTTTCACGAGTTAAGTTCATAGATAAAAAAGATAGTATTTAAGCTTCTAGTCATTATTCTCAAAGTCTTTGGGCAAGAGTTACAACGGAAATTTTAGTAAAATTAGGAGAATTAGAAGAACCGATTATAGCACTAATTGATTATGGTTCTGAAATCAATTTGATATCAAAGGAGTTATATAAAAAAGAAAAATAGCCAATTGATACTGAACATTGATAGATGATAAGATCAACAAATAATTCAAAGGCAGAATTGTATAGAGCTTGTTCAAATATAAAGGTGATGATACGAGATGTCATTTATGAACAACATTTTTTTATACAAGATATGTCTACATATCTAATTATATTAGAATAACCATTTATTACTACTACAAGAATGGAAACAAAGGTTATGGATGATGGTTCAGCCTATGCAAGAATAAGAAGTCAAGATAGAATAAAAACAATTCAATTTTTAACTGTTTGTGCTGATCATGAAAGAAATCATGATAATTTGAGAGAAATGCCATTATCAAATGAGAACTTTAAAGACCTTGAGGGTTTTTACCGCACATCATTGTAAAGCAGGATTGCAATAGGTTAGAGGAAGACATGCTCCCGTTGAATTTAACAAAGATGACATTATCTATTGGACTTATTGAATTGAAAGAAGATGGTATATTATCTTTTTAAACTATTGAAAGGATGAAAAGAATAGACAAACGTTATGTTAAAAATATGGAAAAAACTTTGAAAAAAATGGAAGATTGGTTAAGGATGAATTTATATCAAGATCATTTGAAGAAGTTGGATTTGCGGATATTATGAGAGAATTAAATTATTTAGTATAATATAGATTACAAGGAGGTAATAAAGTCATTAATGTATGTTCTAAAGAATTTTATGATGAAATTCAAAATTTTATGAAAAATTTAAGTCGCCAAGAGGTATATGTTGAAACTAAGTATAAATCAGTGGCAAAAAAGATTAAACCAGTGGCTTTGCCACTACCATCAGATTGTGAAGAAAAGGTGAGAGGAGCATCTACACAACCAAATTTGAGAGATCCTAGGAAGATAGGGCATGAATTTATGGATGCTACATTAGATGGATTAAAAGTTGGATGTGAAGGATTTTTAATAAAATATAAAGAAAAATTCTTTAGAAATATGCTTTCACAACATAGAAAGCCTTTTGCATTTGAAGCATATGAAATTAGATGTATTGATCCAAATATTATAGCACCTATGGTTATTTTTATTGTTCCTCATGAACCATGGAATTTACGACCAATTCCAATACCAAGAGCACATTTATCCAAGTTGATAAACTTATTCAATAAAAAAATTGAAATGAGGATTTTAGAACCGTTTATAGCACTTTATTCAAATCAATGGTTTACGATATCAAAGAAAAATGGAACAATGAGATTTATAGAAGATATGCAACCTGTAAATAAAGTAATTATTAGAAATATGGATTCAAGTCCAATTATGGATGAATTTATAGAGGTATTTGTTGGAAGAGTAATCTATTCGATGGGTGATCTTTATTCAGGATATGATTAATTTCAATTAGCACTATAAAGTAGAGATTTAATTACTATGAAGACTCCATTAGATTTGGTAAGAATGTGTACATTGCCTCAAGGGGCTACTAATTCAATAGCTCATATGATAAATAGAATGAACAAAGTATTGAGGAAATTTATATTAGAAAAGACTATACCATTCTTAGATGATGTTCCAATTAAAGGATGTACAGAAGAAGAAAAAGATGAGATATTAGATCAGAAAGGTTGTAGAAGATTTGTTACAAATCATATTATAAATTGTGAAAAGATTTTATCACGGTTGGAAGAAGTACACTTAACCTTATTAGGTATAAAATCTATGTTTGGAATAAATAAAATACTGATTGTCGGGCACATATGTGGATCATATGGATGTAATCCAAGTATTGAAAAGGTTGATATTATTAAAAAGATGAAAGAATGTGTAAACACTACAAAAGTAAGAAGATTTTTAGGAGCGTGCATTTTCTATTATATATGGATACCTTATTTTGCATATATGACAAATCAATTATATGAATTGCTAAGGAAGAATAAAAGGTTTCAATGGAAAGAAGAACAAAGAAAAATTATAGAAAAATTGAAAGAACTTCTTTCTTCACCTCCAATTTTGAAGAAAGTGAATTATGAATGTGGAAGATCAGTAATATTAACAGTTGATGTAAGTCCAATTAGAATAGGTTGGACAATTGGACAAGACGATGAATAAGGGAATAGATATGTAGTATGGTTTGGAGCAAAGGTTTTGAATATTAGACAAAGAGCATATGCACAAATTAAAAGAGAATTATGAAGTGTAATAACTGCTATAAAAAATGAAAAGGAGTATTTGATTGGTGCATTGGTAGTTATAAAAACAGATTGTTTGCTTTTATTGGGCATGATTATAAGTTATTGAACTTCTAATATTGCTATGTTAAGGTGGATAGCATATATCAAATCTTTGAATCCAGAGTTTAAACACATTGCAGGGAAGAATAATTTAGTTGCAGATATATTATCAAGGGTAAGGTATTATGATGAAGAAGATATGATTGATATAGAAGATGATGTCGATGCAAATTTTTATACTAATGCATTATCAAAAGAAAAAGGTGCATATTTGAATACACCATTGGAATTATTTTTAAGAGACTTATATGAAGGTGAATGGAAAGATATTGGAAAGTATCTAAGTACATTAAAGTAATAAGAAGGTTGGACAAATTAAAATTTAAAAAAATTTGTAAGAAAGCCTATAGATATTTTTTACATGATGGATATTTATGAAAGCATCCAAAGAAAAGAGGAGAAATACCACAATGGATGATATGTGATTTAGAAGCTTAATAAAAGATTATCAAAGAATTTCATGAGAGTTTGTGGACAAGGCATAGAGGAATATGGACAACTTTTATTAAATTGAAGGAAAAATATTGGTAGAAAGGCATATATATAAAGATGTGGTTGATTTTATAAGATCATGTGAAATTTGTCAATTTTATTCTAATATTTGATATCGAGATGAATTACATCCAACTTATCTTCTAACACTACATTAAAAGTGGGTAGTGGATTTAGTGGCAATGCCTATGGAACTTTGACAAATAAAATATTTGATACTTGCATGTGAAGATTTATCAAATATGATTGAAGGACGAGCATTAAGAACAAAGAGTAATAAAAGTATATGTCAATTTCTCTTAGAAGACATTATTTGTTGTTATGGTTGTATAAAAAAAATCACGGCAGATAGAAGTGAATTGGATGCAAAAGAAGCAAGAGAATTCTTTGATAGAATGGGAATCAAATTTTCTTTGATAACAGCATATAATCTAGAAGGTAATGGAAAGAGTGAGTGTGGACATTCACCTATTGTTAAGGCATTAGTAAAAGCATGGAATGGCAAAGTATATCAATGGCCAAAGCTACTACCATTTGCATTATGGATAGATCGTACAACTCATAGCACAGTGACTAGTTATATGCCTTCTGAATTAATATATGGACAAAAGCCAATTATGCTAATAGAAGAAACAATGCCTATATGGAGAATATTACCTTAGAAGGATGATCTTAACAGAGAGGAGCTTTTAATATTATGGATTCAATAATTGAAAAGAAGGCCTAAGGACATTGAAGTGGCAATAGGAAGATTGAAAGAAGCAAGGAAAAAGAATAAAGAAAGATTTGATAAAATGTATCGACTATGGCCTAAGAAAATAGAAGAAGGTGATTAGGTATCAATCTATGACAATAGATTGGACAACCAACATTGTACATTACAAAAAATTTTCAAGTGTTGGTTTGAACCATATGTTGTGATAGAAGTCTATGATAATGGAACATATTTGTTATGGGAACTTGATGGAATACAATTGAAGACATCTATAGCAGACAAGTGAATCAAGTTATTCAAATAAAGAGAAATATATATATATATATATATATATATATATATTAATGAAGAATAAAATCTATTGAAAGGTATTGAAATAGAAGAGGAGGAACAAATTGAAGATCAAGAATTTGACCAAGATAAAGAACATTTTACATCAATACAATAACAAATTTGGCGTATGCCGAATGATGCATAGGTTCAGGGGGGGTGGATGTCATGATGTAACATGACTATTAGGTGAAAGAGTGTAGGAATAGTATATTATAGAAGATCTTAGTTCAAAGTATTGTAGCAAATTATCTTAAAAAAATAGATAATAATAAAAAGGGAATAAAACTACTGGGTGTTAATGTTGCCCTTTTTATAAATGAGCTTTTATTTACTTTGTAGGGCCATAAGTAAGACAAAACAAAGTAGATTGGAAAATAAAATAATATAGGCATATATAAGAGGGAATTAAGAATAGATTTCAAAAAAATTTGCTACAAAAATCTCAAAATAGATATCCAGAGAGGACCGGTTATGAGCCAGGGTTGGAATCTGATCCCAAGGCACAAAACCACGTGCCTATAGCAAGTCAAGAGGCTTTTTGGAGATTGGAAGGTGGGATTAGAGAGAAAACTAGAGGATCTTTCTTTAAGCATTAGTTGAAAGTGATTTACATTGGTAATGACTTTGTAATGACTTTGCAAAGTTAGGATTGAATTTGGTAACTCTAATTTTATGAAATATATTGGAATTTATATTTTTGAGTATTTTGTGAGATTGATTATAGATCTATAGGTGATATTTTGTAGGTTGGTGCATACAATAGTGCTTGTAGGGTGTTGTAAATTTGAGATTGATCTATTAGTTCAATCAAATATTATTGAAGTTTATATGGGTTGAGATCTCAAAAATTGGAAATTGAGGGTCAATTAGGTTTCTCAAAATTTCTAGCAATCTACTAGTTGGATTGAAGTGAAATTTATATGTATATGTAGAAGACTTAATTTCCTACATTTATGTGAAATTTGAAAGCAACTGAATAATGTAAGAAGGAGATATTGGTACTAGACAATTGGTATTAAGATAAGAAAAGGAGGCCAGCTGCCACTTGATTAAAATTTTGGATTGAATTTCTTGTTGGTAAGTTTGATCTTCTTCAAATTTTATGTACTTGCGTGTATAAATTTTTAAGCAAGATTGATAGTTTAGCCAATAGTTATTGAGGTTCTAAAACTGCCTTAGAAATTGCTTAGGACTCGATTAGGATTTGATTAGGATTTAGGGTTGAATTTAGTTAGGATTTGTTTTAGGGTTTGTTAGGATTTGACCAAGGTTGACTAGAGTTTAGTTAGGATTTATTTTAGGATTTGTTAGGATTTGACCAAGGTTGACTAGAATTTAATTAGGATTTGATCAAGATTGACTAAGATTTAATTAGAATTTTTTTTAAGATTTATTTTCGTTTGACCAGGATTGACTGGGATTTAATTAGGATTTATTTTAGGATTTATTAGGATTTGATTAGGATTGACTAGGGTTTTTAGATTTATTAGGATTTGTTTTAGAATTGTTAAGATTTGACCAAGGTTGACTAGGATTTAGTTAGGATTTGATTAGGATTGACTAAGATTTAGTTATGGTTTTTTAAGATTTATTTGGATTAGACCAGGATTAATTAGGATTTAATTAGGATTTATTTTAGGATTTATTAGGATTTATTTTAGAGTTTATTAGGATTTGGCCAAGATTGACTAGGATTTAATTAGGGTTTTTTTAAAGATTTGTTTGGATCTATTCAATATTGACTAGGATTTAGTTAAGATTTATTTTAGAATTTGTTAGGATTTGACTAGGATTTTAGGATTTGTAAGGATTTTTTTTAGGATTGTTAAGGTTTGACTAGGATTGACTAGGGTTTTAGGATTTGTTATGGTTTGTTATGATTGTTAGGATTTGACTAGGGTTGACTAGAATTTGGTTAAGATTTGTTTTAGGATTTGTTAGGATTTGATCATGGTTGATTAGGATTTAATTAGGATTTGTTTTAGGATTTGTTTTAAGATTTGTTAGGATTTGATTAAGATTGATTAAGATTTAGGTAGGATTTTTTTAGGATTTGTTAGGATTTGATTAGGATTGATTAAAGTTTAGGTAAGATTTGTTGTAGGATTTGTTAGGATTTGACTAAGATTGATTAGGATTTAATTAGGATTTGTTTTAGGATTTATTTGGATTTGACCACGATTGACTAGGATTTAGTTAAGATTTGATTAAAGATTATTTAGAAATTGATTAGAGAGATTAAGACTAATTATTATTGCATATTTTTTTTTTATCTTCTACAGCCAGGTGCCCGGAGCATTCTCAAGCAATACTTCATGATATACGACAACGAGTGAATGAAGGTTTTAGAGTATTTTATTATATTTTGAATATTTTGTGAAAATGAGAATTATATATTGAATATAATAGCCTTTTAAAGAAGACTTTTATATAAATTTTTGAATTTTATTATTTTGGATCTTGATTGAATAATTAATAGCAATCAAAAGTTCAATGCTTTCTTGAGCAAATTTTTTTTACAACGACAATGGTAATTAGATAGCTACAAGTTTTATTATTTGTGCCATGGTCTTATATTTAGTTTGTATTATGGCCTTAAATTTCAACCCATAATTTGAAGTAAGTCTACCTTTTACCAAAATCTTTTCCAGTTCTTTATAAGTCCTTCTTGAATATATCTCTACTACAACATTTACATCCATGCTTATAGCTAAGCTCTCTAAAACTTATATCAAACCATCTTATGAATGTGCTTCTTTTATTACTCCAACTATAACTTCATCACTTGAAATTAAATCTACTCTTTTTAAGTTTTTTTCTTCTTTTCTTATCCTTCTTCTATTTACAAGATTCAAATCTTAAACTCTTTAAAATTCACAAATCCATTGCCAATCAAATCCAAAAATCTAGAACTAAAATTATTTATGTTGGAATTTGAAATTAATCTATTTGCATCTATGAACCTCCATCTTATATAGGTGCCTTTTAGAAACCTAAGAGCATATCTTTTGGCTTTAAAAGCATCTCTTTTAATTACTCTTTGTGCCTTTCATGAATAGGCTTCACAGTAAGAAATTGCATAGCTTTCTTTTCATCACAACTATAAATTTTGGCATAATATGAACCATCATTCAAGACTTTAGTTTCCATCTTAGCAATTGTAATATAGATTTGACTAAGTATTATTGGATATGTAACAAAATTTTACACAAAAAATTTCTATTCCACTTCCACATCTCCAATCTTCATCTTTACAACTAAAAAAGCCCCATATAGATTACTTTGTTAATTGTTTGTAGTTCTAATCATCCAACTATGATTGATATCAATTAGCCACTTATTCTTTTCATATAATCATCTAGATATGATATTAATTTTTGATCTATGATTAACTAATGTAATCACTGGATGCTTAAAATCTTTTAACTTCACTTGTATCTCTATAGTAGCTTTAGTCTAATAAAGAATTGAATAGCTATTATTTCCCATTTCATCATCATCTCCTTTTGAAGAATTAATAATATATGCTTCTTATATAATCTTTTTTCTTTTTCCAGATTCTATTGCTATGCATTTTATTTGATATCCTCCCATATCTTTGGAATGATTCATTTGAATCCTATCTTTTATATCAACCCTGCTTCCAAAATCTAATGATGTAGATTGTATAAATATTTATTCTATCTCTTCTTCTTCATCTTTAGTTACATAAGTCTCTAATGCTTCCATTATAATAGCTTCTACTGTTATTTGCCTCTTTTTTTTTATCACATCAATGATCAACTCATAGAAATTGATCTCAATCCAAAAATGCTTTGATGTTGATGGCATCAATTAGATCATCCCATCTAGTCCTCTTTCTGATAGCTTTAGCTCCTCAAATCATGACTTCTATAGTTGATGAAGAATTAGTCTAAATTATTTTTTGTTCAATTGTAATAGTGTAAGATTGTATTTTATTTTTTTTATGCATAATACTAGTCTTGGAGGTCTGCTCTTCCACCAATCTTTTCATGCCTCTCTTTCCAAAATTGATTTTTAAAGGCTCTTCAAACCTTGTAAGTCTTATCCTACCCTCTTTGAAATATATAATTCCACCTTTGATTACAGCCTTATAATTTTTACAACCATCATACTTGTAGTTTGGATTGTCACACCACATGCATTTTTCCACAAATTTCTTTAAGCCTTCAATTGTCTTTGATAAGCTTGTCATTTAAGATTTCTTCAATTCAATCATTTCCACCTTCAAATCTTGCATGCTTTTGATCAACTCCTCAAGAGTGTCATCCTTGACAATCTTAACTATTTTTTGAGATGGCATTGAATTTTGAGATGTAGGCATTGACTCCAAGCTTAATAAACAACCACAAGTCTTGATCTTCTATTTTTTAGCTATAAGTCCTACCATTTCTTTTATTAGCCTCTAATTATTTATAAATCTACTCTCAGATGTCTTATTTGTCAAATAAAAGAGCAGCTTATCTTCTAAGTATTTATCAGCTCTTTATAAGAATAGCTCAATCTTTATGATTTCCAACAATTACCTCTCATATTATGGTAATTGATCAAACTTTGTTTCAAACTCCCTAATTAATTCATTTAGAGCCATTTAATTCTTTGGCCTCAGCTCAATCCATTCTAAAAATGATCTTTTGATCATTCTTTCTGATTCTTTTTCAAAGAACTCATATTATAGTATCTCTTCAAATCTCCTCCATGATATAATTCTTTCATGCAATTCTTGCACTATCTCTCTAAAATTTGATATCACTACTAAATCAAAAGTTGTAATCATCTTTATCTCTCAAATTTGATGTACTTCCATTCCACATGTATAAACATTTAAGAACTTCATGATCTTTCTCCTTTCAAATCTTCTAGCCTTATCTAATACTACTTCTAAGGCTTTAGTAGTACTCTTATTATTATCTTGGACTTGTTACCTCTCTTCCATAAATTAGACAAAGGCCTTGAAAAGGTCTTAAGTAGCCACCTCCCTTAATAATACAAATCTTAGATTTTGATCCTCTATCTTCACTTATAAAAAAATTAATGCTTCAAGGCGCTCTCAGTGGAAGCACCAACTATATCAGGATAGAGAGAATTCACTTCTAAAAAACACTTAACTTTTGGCTATCACTAATTTTTCAATCAAGTATCAAGATAGATAAAAATTCCAAATTTATATAAAATTGTTTCTAATAAGGACAATTATATCAAGTATACAAGTCTCAAGTATTCTAAAATCTCCAAAATATAATAAAATATATTAAATCTTTTATTAACTTAAAGGGGATTTTTTTTGAACTTCAATAATGCATATCTTTAAATTAGATTGTCTATAAGTATTTAGATTTTTTATGAAATATTGAAATATTTTTAACAACTACTACAAAAAATTTCAATTGTTAAATTATTGCCAATTTGTAGATATTGCCAAAATCCTAACAATAGCTTTAAATCCTTATTTACAGATACTTGTATATTAAATTCTTCATAGCTTACAAATTAAATGTTCAAATGCCATGAAATCTTTGTATATAATTTTTTAACATAATAATTCACCTTTTTGGAAATTTTTAGATAAAAATTTGTCTAAAAGCTCAAGATGTGGTGGAAATCATCACTATCAGCAAAATGGTCTACTTATTGCCTTAGAATTTGATCTATTATTGTCAACTTTTAATATCTGCTTCTTCTAAATTCCAAATATAATAACTCGTCTATATAAGATATAGGTCTTAAAATCACCTCTCCAATCACACCTCTCAATCTCTAAAAGCTCTTGTATAACTTTTTGTATCCTCAAAAGAGTAACAATAGATATGATTTGTACACCTTAATTTCAAGCACCTACTCCTCCCTTATAAAAACTACAAATCTTCTAATTTTTATATCAAAATTGTAGTATAATAAACAAGATTTCTAATCCTAGTCTTTAATTTTTGAATGCTATGTCTAAAATTGCCAAAATCCTTATTCTCATTGTAGACAACCTGCTCAAAGCCTATTGGGCATGACCATCGACCAATAGAAATGAAGATCTTCATCTCTTGCCTTCATTCATCCATATCTTACTTTCATCCTTCCAAATAAGCCTCTTAGTAGTTTAGTTTTTCATCTTTGGACTCTTATCTCCTCTGAATATTTTATACTAAATATTTAGGTCCTATATAAATTAATTATTGTAATAAAATAAATTAAAAAAAACCAAAATAAAGTTTGTTATACCAACTTTCTTTAATTTAATCTATTAATCATTCTAACACACATATAGACTTATGAACATCTTATATGTTTTATTTGATTTTTACTTAATATAAACAATTGTAGTACAATTGCCAAAATCCAAGTGCTTTCTAAAAGTAATTTTGTTTTATCTTGATACTATTTTTGGGATAGAGAAAGTTTACCTAAAAAAAATACTAGACTTTTGGTTATTATTAATTTTTTAATCAAATATCAAGATAGATAAAAAACTTCCAATTTATATAAAGTTTTTCTTAAATAGGGCAATTACATCAAGTATATGAGCCTCAAGTATTCTAAAATCTCCAAAATATAGCAAAATATATTAAATCCTTCATTACCTTTAAGAAGGATTTTTTCCAAATTTTAACAATGTATATTTTTAAATTGGATTGTTCAAAAGTACTCAAATTTTATATAAAGTACTAATATATTTTTAACAACTACCACAACAAATTTCAACTATGGATTCAATGCCAATCTTTAGATATTGCCAAAATCCTAACAATAGCTTCAAACCCTAGTTTATAGATACCTACATGCTAATTTCTTCATATCTCACAAACTAAATGTCCAAATGCTATGAAATTATGGTATATAACTTTTTAACATAATAATACATCTTTTTAGAAATTTTTAGATACAAATTCGATTAAAAGCTCAAAATATGGTAGAAATCATCACTATCAATAAAATGGTCTTTTTATTGCTTTAAAATTTGATCTATTGTCTTTGACTTTTAACATCTCTTTCTTTTAAACTCCAAAAATAACAATTCTTTTACATTAGATGTAGGTCTTAAAATCATCTCTCCAAGTGCACCTCCCAATTCCTAAAAGCTTTTGTACAACTCCTTTTATCTTTAAAAGAATTATAGTAGGTATGATTTATATACTTTAATTGCATGTGCCTACTCTTCTCTCATATAAACTCCAAATCTCCTAATTTTTATACCAAAATTGTAGTACAAAAAATAAGCTTTTGAATCTTAGCCTTTGATTTTCAAATGTTCTCTCTAAAGTTATCAAAACTCCTGTTTTCATTATAGACAACCTCCTCAAAGCCTATTGGCTATGACCATTAATCAATGGACATGAAGATCTTCATACCTTGCCTTCATTAGTCCATATCTTATTTTCATTCCTTCAAATAAGCCTCTTAGTAGTTTAATTTTTTTTATCTTTGGATTCCAATCTTCTCACAAGGCATCATATTAAATATTTAGGTTCTATATATTTTAAATGCAATAATCAAAATAAGTAAGAAAAATCAAAATAAAATTTCTTATACCAACTCCTTTTAATTTAATCTACTAACCATTCTAACATACATCTAGACTTATAAACATATTATATATTTTATTTGATTTTTATATAATATAAATAATTATAATACAATACTGCCACATAGCTCTTAGGTAGATAATATACATAGAAATAAGAATAAAGTCTTCTTCACTCTTATCAACTCTATTCTTATTCTAATCTAATTCAAGATTCTTTATATTTTCTAATCTTTGATAATAGCCATTCCAATTTCTTCTTGAATACATATACTTTCTTATTTTTATTTTGTTACTTTCTTTTTATACAAATTTTATTGATTTATGCATCTTCTCTCAATTTGTGACCTTAATAAAGCTTTACCACAAGAAAAATCAATTTTAGATTTGTTTTCAATCATTTGATATCTCAAAAATCCTAGCATATGCTTAAAATCCTAGTTCATAGATATTTAAGTACTATGTATACATTTTTGGAATTAGATTGTGACCTCAAACAAACAAAAGAATTGCAATCCTCAAATATGTAGTATTATTACAAGTTCTTTCAAAATTCTCTAAATTTTTTACATCAATACATCTTATTTTAACTACAATACAATTAGATTACCTATTTATTTTTATATAAATTAATCCCATCCATCTTTTTCTCCACCATCCACCATTTTCATTGTTCTTAGTTTCTATTCTTAAAAAATTTAGATTATTATCATTACTATTCACAAATCCACAAATCCAATCCTAACTGAAGTTGTAGTATCAAAAATTGCTGTTTTAGAATCAAAACCCTCGGTTTTCCCCTACAAACAACAAGCCGTGGTTTTCTCCCGAAGACCCAAGTTTTGGGATGAGATGGGTTTTGCTTCCTGGTGTCCAGTTTTAGGGTTTAGCAATCCCACACACACACACGCACCCCGAACTTGCTCCATCGAACCATCGTCATCTCCATGCCTGCGAGGAATTTGCATACTCCGCAGGCCAACTCCGGAACCCATGAAGGTGCGTGAGCGCATCTGCTAATGCACCCAGCAGAGGAGCTTGTAATTCAGCTGGGTTCCTTCTCACAGATGATCAATGGTGTAATTTTCTTCAGTTTTGAACGATGGGTTGTTGCGGTTTTGCCTGCTTTTCTGTAGATTCCGTGTCTTATTTGAATCCGTCACCGGTGCTGCACCGAATTCTCTGTATTTGTAGTTGTAGAAGGTGATTTGCTTGATTCATGATCACATTCCCATTCTGGTTTTGTTGTTTCGTGACTTTTGCCCTCGTGGATAGGGATGTTGTGACCTCAAGCGTCACACATTACTTGCGAGCTGGAGCCGTTTGTTTACTTGTTGTGTGTTGCAAATGGATTGAACCACTCGGGAAATTGTTGTGTGTTTCGATGGTGAGCAGCACCGTGAATGGAGTGATTTTGAGGATTTTGGTGGAGTAGGCTCTAACGCAAACATGCATCGCAAGCGGAGGGGCGCGCGAGAGACATCCCCTGATGTGCTTAATGCACATCCTCCCGTCGATAATTCCTACCCGCAATTACCTCCCGGTGTGCCAAGAGCGAGAGGATTAATTAGTGAGTCTAGTTTTCCTCCGAACTCTAGCCATTTTCGAAGAGATTCAAGGTTTCCTCCAGGCTTTGACTACAGTCATAGTTTTCATGAGGTCAAGATGATGTTTCAGGAGTCTCTGAAAGGATCACCAGGGGAGGAAGTTTGGGCTCTGCCTCAGATTCAGGAGTCTTTGGAGATCACCTCAGATAGACCGTTTCTTCCACGGAAGAGATCACCTCCTCGCGATAACAGTTCGGAGCAAGCCACAGAAGCCTGCCACAAGTTGCGGAACAAACTCAACATCGCAATGCAACATCGCGAGAGGTATTTGTCTTGCACGCAGTGACATGACGTATTTATAGCTCCTGCGATTGGTTTAGAGTTTCAGTGAACTTGTCAAGCTGGGTTTGAATGAATTTCATTTGTAATTAATAAGGGTCAAGTGGCGCATTTTGCAGGTTCCTGAAGGAAAGGGAACGAAAGTTTACCCAAAGCCTCATGAAGAAACAAGTTTTGGAGGAGGAGTTGAAAGAAGTTGCTGATATGAAGAACGACGTAATGGAAGAGCAGAGATTACTAAAAGAGGAGGTAACACACAGTACATATTACAGTCTAGATCTTCAAATCAATGATGTTTAATCTAGTTGACCTATTTGGTGCAGTTAGTGTTTTTGCACTCAACTTTCTATTGCTTAAGTGTAGGGCTTTGTTTGTAGTGGGATTTTTGCAGTCAGTCTACTCAGATTTCCTTTTACAATTACCTCAGTCAGTGGCCGGAAACTGTGTTGGTTTAGGAATCATCCCTAGTCAAGCTTGTATATTTGATTGCAGATGTCTTCATGATTTTATGTATTTTTGTTTTGTTTCAGTTTTTTCCTTTTCGTTGTTTTAACGATTTGTCGCATTGATTTCTTTGGAAATTTAACAGGAACAAAGAATTAGAAAGGAGAAGGATGCTGTTGAACGCGCAAGCATTGATATTGCTGTGCAGGTTCGTGTCTTTCGTTAACCTACACAATTGGGAGTGTAACTTTGCCTGTCAATATGTCTTTAGCTAGCTCATCTCTTATGCTATTTTTGGATATTTAGTCTCTAAAATTCTGGCATCTTTTTCTCTTTTAGAATGTAATTATAGGCTTATTTCAACTCTTTTTCAAAGTCAAGTTACCATTTGGGTGCAAGGTTTTGTCTTTTGAAATATGAGTGTTAGTGGGGATCTTATTGTGAGGCGGCGTGACATGCAGATAACCGAGCTTAAGCAATTGCAGATGCAAATTGAAGAAGAGAAGGTGCTGAATTGATTAGTCTAATTTTGACTTTTGAGTTCAAAGATTTTAACCGTTTGAATAAGTGCCGGAGCATTCGCTGGATACATCACTGGCAGACAAAAGTGATGTAATTCTGTTGTAAGATGACGTGGTATGTGCTAAGGAGAACGTGTGTATAATCCTATGTAGATGAAGTCGTTATTGCTGTATTTGGATTCACTAATTTCACCTTCCTGTGTTTTCTGCAGGCAGCTGTTTTAGCTTTAAAAGCAGAGCTTGGTGTCAGTGAGAGGTGTTCACAGGAGCGGGATCATGTCGAAACCACTGTGGATATATATCTTAGTGCAGTCAAGTTGGAAATTGACAAGTCATCTGTTAATTCGCGTGTTAATTTTACTCGCGGTGCAAATATTAGCTCTGAACCCGGTGCAATACAAAGTGGGATGCATAATCAAGAACCAGGAAAGGCTATGGTCATTTCAAAGTTATCGCCTGCGGTTAGTCACAGGAATTTGAAGTCCGCGAAAGCCGAGCCTGTGACTTCAGAAGGAGATGCTGCACATGTAGATAAAACGAATAACAATGGCGATTCCAGTAAGCTGTTTATATCAGATCTTTTGCATCGTGTGTTGAAGCACGTTTTGTCTTTCTGAGTGCATCTGTTACCTTTCGTTCTTCATATCTTTTTTAAGGTCTGCAAGTTTACTTGTGTTTTGTACTTTTCTTTTTGAACCACGCCTAATCCTCGTACACACAGTGGAGTGTGCATTCAAAATTCCCCATTTTCGTTTTAAACGTATAGTAGCTAAGATTTATAAACCTTGAATTATTGTGCATACTTGCGATTGCTGTGATGTTTTAAATACTTTAATCAAAACACCTGGGATTATGTTTCAGGTGATGATGACATGGATGACGTTCCATTGGCTACTAGGCTCTCAAAACAGCGAGTTGAAAAAGTAAGAGAGAAGATAAGATCGGCGGAGGAATCAAATCAACACGAATTTTCGAACATAGAATCTTCAAAGCGAAGAGCAGACGTAAAGAGAGAACCTCTGTTGTTGGGAGGCAAGTCACTGTCACATGACATCCATGCGAAGAGAAATAAAGTGTACGTGTATTTTAAGGGGACAATTTTCCTTGCTATGTAATCTTTTAAATATAAAGTTCTATTAGATTGCCTATTTCCTATCTCTCTTTAAGAGAAATTTGTAAGGAAGACAACTTCAACTACCCAGAAAGAGGATCCCTTACTTTGGTTTAATTTCCATGCAGATCAATTGAAGTTGCGCTACAAGAAGATGCACCCGGCCTTCTGGAGGTTAGTCCCTTGTGTTCCGTAATGTTGCAAAACTCTGATACAAGGGTTTTTGTAGTGAGTGAGCGTATATTAAGGATGCAGGTGTCATGGACGCATACGCTGTCTGTTGTGATGCTGTAACCTACATCTCATAATGATAGGGAGTTAAATGGACCATACCATCTCACAAAAGAGCTTGTATTCGCAGCAATTGGAAGATAGAGGTCTGCTCGAGGACATGGACGTCTATGAAGATTTGGAGATGGACGATTCTCTAGCGACAGTGAGCCCTGGTTGTGGGTTTGGACAACTTGAGGGCGTTATTGGCAAGGTATGCGAGCTTTATTATACAACCGATTGTGGAATGCCTTAACGTTATTTCTGACATGTAATTTGGCTAACATATGTATTTTTGGTATGTATAGGCTTGGGGGTCTTCTTCGGGGCTTGGGAAGGATCTTTTACCTCCTAAAGTACAGCAAGGGTCAGGCATCATGCCTCGTTACTGCCTTGCCTGTCTACTGTCGTTGATTGAGCAGGCACTTTTCTGACCTATGTCCATTTACTGGATTTTTTTATTGGCCTGCATGAGTAGATTACGAAGTAACTAAAGTTGAATATGTGATGCTTTAACTGAAGATTTTGGAGGTTTACAATTTTCCTAACTCGCCATTTTTCTGAAATGATAGACAAGATTATTGCGCAAGAGAAAATGGCCAATGGAGTGGGGTTGGAGTAGACGCCTGCGTGCGTTTCTATTTGTGTTTGACAAACACAACAGGTTTTTCCTTGATGCTCCTTACAGTTAGTTGTAGTGAATAATTTTGCCTCGACTGTCTGCACTTAATGGATATGTAAACACAACTCTTCCCTCAGTTTCTTGCTGTTAATCCTTTTCTATTTGTTTACGTACATATCAAAATTGTACATTTATCTTGTTATCAACTCTGTTCCAAGCTGTAGTGCATTGCTTTTCGCAGGATTGTGTTGGAGCGTCCTGAGTATGGGTATGCAACATACTTTTTTGAGTTGGTGCAGGGATTACCTGTGAAATGGCAAGTGCAGCGATTGATCGCTGTTATGAGCGTGGCAACTACTGGTCGTGCAGCTCTTCTAGATAACCGTCAGCTTGTGGTAAACTTAACACAACCATTTGTATTAATCATTCTTGTTTGCTATGACTAGACGAACATCCCTTACCACTACAAAGGGCCATGGACCTCTTTGGTATCGGAGCTCTTCGAATTCAACAATGCTTTATGAAAGTTGTATACATGCAGTTACTTGATAACTACTTCTCTGTGTACCTGTTGATGGGAGCTCTGTCATGTCCTCTCCTGGATATTGTGTTAGCTTGCAATAGCATTTCAAGTTGGTTAGTATTTTGGAAATTCAGAGAAAACTGAACGAACGTGTGGATTCTTCAAATCAGGTGGGTGTCGATATTACACAGGAGGAGGCAGCTATCTTGGAAGATTATGGATGGAGCCGGGGGAGCGGGTTGGGTTCTCTTCTCAACTTCTGCCATCGTGTGGTACATGACTATAACAAAGGGCAGGACTCAGCTGACCTTGGAAATGAGTGGAAGCAGAAAATAGGGAAGCTGCTTATGGACGGTTACGACCAAGGCAGAATGATTGTAGAGTCCATACCAAAAAAATTGCTAAGGGATCCTGGAAATTATGTGCTTGAAACTGATCCCTCGCCTGGCTTGAACGTGAAGGCCGAGCTACCTTGGTCATCAAATAATGTATGAGGGATGTACCCATGTCTATTTGTCATCATATATTGGTTATTTCAAACAGTTTGATAAGATCAAATCACTGGCTGAAGCTCTGAAGCACAAAAGTCTGTTAAGTTACGATGATTCTAGTGAACTGTTTCAGTTCTAATTTCAATGGTCCATATTCCAACCAAACTGTAGACTACGAGTTTAGTCCTTATTCTGTAATCTTGCAGTTGGTGTGGGTTGTATCAACCTCTCTGATCTTTCAAATGTGTTCATTGTTTGATATTAAGGTGCAAACACCACTTCTGGTCTTGGAAAAATAAACCAATTTGACTTCTTTGATTTGCTAGTATCTTTGATGCAAGCCAACTACCATTTTGATTGTAGATTGTAAATCTTTGGTTGATACACCTTTGCATCTACTATTGTTTTATAGGGTCTTTTAACAATTTGTTTAAAATTGTTTTCTATCAAATGCTTATCTTGTCATATCTTGTCATATCTTCCCAAGCACACATCTACCAAAAACAAGAGAGTTCTTCAATTACCAATATGAGTGGTTTCATTAAAATCTATATTAACAAGGCACCTTTTTGGTTGGTATTGCCAAGTGAAGGCACAAACTCAACTCACACATTTGTAGACACTAAAAAAATATTGTAATTGATGCAAATTTGCCTTGCAAAAAATCATTTTAAAGAATAAATTATGTCCCAATGTATTTTATTATCATACCTTATATTACCAATATATGTATAAACAAACATTTTAAATCACTGTAAAGTCTTTCTATAGAAATGCTATAATGAAGGTAATAATGATGTCTTATAAATCATTTTACAAGTACCAACTTTTTAAAAATTAATAAATAAATTAATAAATAAATACAAGTAAAAATAAATAAACTTGTAGAGTCTTTAAAAAATATTATAGCACTAATGCTTTTGTATGTCCATTGTTTAGATGTACATTATCATTTATAAGATGGTAGAAATATGTGAATGTCTCTATGTGATGGTTTGGCCAAGTGATCTTAGAGATCTCAACTTCAAATTCTACAATTGTCATAATATATTATTAAATTTTTACATTATTACATATTAAACATTAATTTTTTAATTTTTTTCTCATCACAAGATACTAACTAGTTTTATTTATTTATATATTTTTTAAGATATTGATTGAATTTTAATCAATATATTACTAATAATAGATTCTAAGAGATATATGTACATATGTGTATTAGTAGTATTCTTTAAGCTCCACTTCAAAAAGAAGTTTCTTCTACTTCTACATTCTTTTAGATTGATGAGACATTGTGCCACAACTTTTTCTATATCTTGAAAATTCTACAATACACACACACATACTCATACTATATATATATGTATATATTAACATTAAGTTCCTTTACTTTGTTTTAGGAGTAATATGTTAAAGCAAATTATTAATATATAATATTAATATCTCATATAAAAATAAAAAAACTATCAACAAAAAAAATTAAATTTTGGAGTAGAATCTATTATGAAATTATTTTATTCAATAATTTAGCTCTAATAGTTTTTAAATTTGGATTTAATAATAATTTTTAATTTTTTTTAAAATTTTTTTATATAATATTTGATTTAATTTTTTTTCATATGTGTATATTTTTAAAATAAATTTTGTTAAAAAGATATTTTATATTAATAAAAAATATTTATTCTATTTTTAGATATATTATTTATATTATAATTTATTACAATAATTAAAAATATTTGAACTTACATCTATGGCATTGATAAGAAGTGTTTGTCAATTTCAGCTCTAGTGGCAAGTAACAATATTTGCAATAACACTTGTATTTACAATAGTAGTAGTTTGTATCAATTGGTAACATTTTGTAGTACAAATGTATCTTGGTTATTTGATACTTCTAATTAATATTCCTTACTTATTTGATAATTTTTGCTAGAATGGAGGTCGTTCCTAGGTTATAAATTTATAATCTTGCTTTTTGCATAATCAATATTTAAAAAAAAAAAAAAAAAAATTAAATTAAATAAAGAATTTTTCAACCTTTGGTAATTTATATTTTGATAATATTGGCTATATTTTACAAAAGTATTGGTCAATAGTTGAATTCTTAAGCAACTTATTATATTCTACATGGATCCAATTTTATACTTTGTGTAAGTATTGGTAGGTTTGCAAGTTGATGTTCATATTGACATTGACATTCTTGAGTTCTTGGAGTGCCACATGCAATATGGCAAGCCATTCTTTGAACAATTTTAACTTTGTTGCTATAAGATTTTTTATTTCTAAATTGCTATCAAATTTGGTAGTATTGGCATCATCAGGAGCAAAGGAATTGTCAAATGTTTGGCATTGTCATATTGTGGTTTAGCTACCATATAAAAATATTATATATATATATATATATATATATATATATATAATTTATTATGTAAATAAGTAAAATCTATATCAGTAGATTTTTATTGATTATAAAATATAATTAAATTATTATTTTAGAAGAAATTTGTTTAAAAGGGCTTTTATTGAAGTTTATATAATATTTTTTTTAATAGTAATTTTTGAAGTTGATTTTATATTGATAATAAGTTTTTTATATTTTTAGTCACCTTTCTTAGATATTGGTAATCCTTGAAATTTTACTTTATTTTATTTATTTGATATTTAAAACATATATTATATAAATTCTTATTAAAAAAAGAATTAGAAAGGAATTTTTAGTGTAAAAATGAATAATTAGGCCATCTATATGGATGAATGGAGATGAATAATAAAAATCTCTATTTCTATTGATCATAAGTCATACCCAATAGACTTCAAGGAGGTTGTTGGAGGCCTTATTAGGAATTAGGATTTCTCTTTTGAAAGAATTCAAACATCAAAGATTAGGATCAATAAGTTTAGGTTATTGGTATGATTTTGGTATAAAAATTGAGTGATTTGGAGTTTTTAAAAAAGAGATATAGGCATTCAAAATTAAATTGTAGAAATTGTACATATTGTTATTCTTTTGGATATAACTCGTGTATATAGAAAGCAATAAAAGATTAGCAACCAAAATTAGAGAAAGTACTTTCTTGGCTACACTTTATATGATAGCTTGATAAATTCCAAGCTAGGATGAAGGAAATATTGGGAGTTGAAGTCAATGCTTGCAATCTACTTAATTAGTGGTTGTATTTTGACCTATATCTTAAGCAATTTGATAAGGTTTTAGCTCAAAGTTTTTAAAAGTATGCATTTTTATGTTACAAAATTATATACAAAATTTTTATAATATTAAGATTTTTGATATTTGAGATATAAAGAAAATAGTGCTCTACTGTCTATAAATTAGAGTTTTAAGCACGTACTAGGATTTTTGAGATATCAAATGATTAAAAGTGAATCTATAGTTGAGTATTCTTGTCATGAAATTTAAGAGTATAAGCTACATTTTGAAGAAATTAGATAAAAATTGAAATATTGGATCAAGAGCTATTGGATTTTAAAATTAAAAAAGAAATCAATCTTTTGTAGGTGAATGAGATATTGAAGGATTTTGTTATAATTTGAGCATTTTGTACAAATTAAAGGGATTTTTTAGAAACCAAGATTTTATAAAGGTGAACCGATGGATGTATAGAATTATAATAAAATTTTAATATAAAGATGAGATTTTGAAAAGAGATTATAGATTTTCTTAGAAGTTATTGAGAATCTAATTTACCAACAATTGTTTAGTTGTGATTTTATAAAAAAAAGGATATTAAAGATTTTTTATATCTCATACAAAATTTTTATATACAAACCTATTTAAATATAAGATAATTTTAATGATATAATATTTTTTTTAATAATATTATTATCTCTATTTTTCCTTCTTATTAAAGACAAATCACTTATTGAAATCTTGTCAATAAATTATAAGTTTTTTATAGCTAGGTACCTAATATATTTCTAGATTAAAAATTATGCCACATGATAGCTAGTGAATTTGACATAAAATATTTAGGATAGAGAGTTTTTGATATCTTATTATAATAGGAGAATAAAAAAGAAGTAGTGGGAGCTATAGTAGTGAACCATCATTACAACTTGATCCTACTATGGCTCAAATGTTTCAAGCTTTTTCGTTTTTTATATAGCAATAGCAAACAATGGAATACTAAAAAGTCATTCATGGAATAGATAAATAGGTCCAACAAGGAATTGGTTGTTACAGAGTTATTTCAAGAATTTAAGAGACAATTTCTTCAATTATCTCAAATAAAAAACCTTACACTTGAAAATAATAAGGTGGAATTATTTTTTCAATCAGCCAAGAATAAATTACAAAAATAATTGGAATTATTATTGGAGGATTATACAAAAGACAATAGACTCATTAATGATTGGAAGAAAGTCTTTTAGATAATGAATATACTTGTTAAAAAAAAATATTGAAAAAGTGAGGTAGTAATTAGGCAAAAAGCTTGGTCTTTGCTAATTACAATATTTTAAAGGCAACTACTAGGACTTACTATATTAATATCTACTATTTTAATTCTTATGCCTATAATTGTATGACAAAAAAATATAATTAAAAAGAATAAAAGACTTATAAATCAAAGTGATAATATATATATATATATATATATATATATATATATATATATTTGAGGATAAAACTATGTCAAAATTAGGATATATATAAAGATATATTTGGTACATTAATATTGAGCATCCTTATAAGGAATGTAAAGATTTTGCTGAAATTCTACCATAAGGAGTAATTTATAGAAGGATGGAAAGATTGCTTTACGAGATACAAGTAAGTTTTTTAAAACCAATTTTAGAAAAAAAGAGATGAGGAAGGTTTTAAAAGATCATTTGTCTCAATAAATTATGACATTAGGAGAAGCTACCACCTATGGCATTAAGGTAATAAAAGAGAAGGAGGATGTTTTTAACAATCATGTAGACAAATAGGATTTATAGAGCAATGTTATATCCAATATAGACAAAAGAAAAATAATAAGAGAAGAATTATTTAATATAGCTATAGTAATTACAAATGCTACAAGATAGGATGATCCAATTAATACCATATTTGTATATGCTTATATTGCACAATTCTAGCATAAAGCTTTATTAGATATAAAAGGAACAAAATTATAATAGAAGAAAATCTTGAGGAGGTAAATAACAAAAAGAGATATCAAAGAGATGAAAAAATAATATAAAATAACCAAGTATTTATACCATAGGATAGTAGACCATTTGAGATTGGACCATAAAAATCATGTTTTAAAAATATACCACTATCAAAGAAAAAATTAAAAAAAAAGATAAAAATTGGTAAGAATAAAGAAAAAGATAAGCCTATTGCCTATACGCTACAATCAAATATTGAGGCAATTACATATTTGAAAGGGATATTGAAAGAAAAGATGTTAAATGATAAAATTGAATTTACATAAAGAGAAATTTTAGGCATTGTAAAGAAAGAATTTTATGATGTTATTATTAACACCACTAAGAAGAAAAGGCAATTGATAAATAATTCTATAGTATCTAATGCTTTGTATATAATATTAATAGAAAAAGAAGAGGTAGAATTAGTTGAATGTTGCATCAATCAATAGGATGAATTTTCTTTGAATGATGATAAAGTTGATGGCAAGGGTCCTAATCATTATTCTAAGAGGTATTAGGCTAGAGCCACCACAAAGATCTTAGTAAAGATAGCAGGCTTGGTAGATCCAGTAGTTGTTCTTATTGACCATGGATTTAAAATTAATATTATATCCAAAAATATTTACAAATAAGAAAGATAGTCAATTGAGTGCAACATTGACTATCTACAAAGTGGCTTGTTACCAAGGGTCAGTAAGGAGTTTAAGGATTTTTGAAGGATGCTACTATAGAGCGGGGATATAGTAATATACAATAGAAGGTACTCTTGTAAGAAAAAGAAAGTACCTTTTATATAGGAGTTATAAAGTTTTTTTTAAGAATAAATTTGATGTATATACATAACTTAATGACCTACAAAAATAGAAAAAAAAGGTTGTGCAAAAAACTAAAAAAGATCTAAAAAGAATAGATGTGCTTGATGAAAATGATAAGATAATATATGTATATATATATATATATATATATATATATATGTATTTATTTAGAAGATATTTTAGAAGAATTTATAAAGATTGAACAAGCAAATAAAGATAAAGTGGTGCATGTACATTTAAGAGAGTTCTACTTAGTCATACAAGCATTTTAGAATTATGAAATCAAATTAAAAAATAAATATAAAATTGTAAAAAGTAAAATAAAACCTGTAGCTATATCATTGCATAGTGATTTAAACCACCAATTTTAACAAATTTTAAAAGAAAAAATATTATAAAATCCTAATAAAAATAGCCTCAAGTTTACTAAAACTACATTCAAGAAGTTGAGAGTAGGATCTAGGGATTTTCTTCAACCTATTAAAGAAATAAAATTTAGAAATATATTAAAAAACTATAGAAAAGCTTTTACTTTTGAATCTTTAAAAATTGGATGTATAGATCTAAATATTATAGTACTAGTGATTATATTTATAATTCTACATGTTCTTTGAGATTTAAGGCCAATTTCAATACTTAGAACATATTTATCTAAACTTATAAAGCTTTTTAAAGAAAAGATATAGATGAAGATCTTAAAACCATCATTTGCACCATATTCTAATTGTTGGTTTATAGTAGCAAAGAAAAATAGGATTCTACAATTTAATCAAGATATGCAACTAGTGAATTAAGTAACCATTATAAATACATAAGTAAGGCCAATTGTTGGAGAATTTGCTAAGACATTTGCTGGTAGAGCCATTTATTTGGTTGGAATCTTTATTCTAGATATAATCAATTTCAAATTATTGAAGAGAGCAGAGACATTATTACTATAAGGATACCTTTAGAGTTGATAAAAATGTACACATTATTAAAAGGAGTAACAAACTCAGTTGCTCTCATGATGAATGGAATGAATAAGGTTCTTTGGGATTTCATTTCAAAAAAGATTATATCTTTTTTAGATGATAATCTAATAAAAAGGTGTATAGAAGAAAAAAAAATATAAGATAATAGATCAGAGGAGGTGTCATAAATTTGTATCTAGTCATATTTTGGATTGTGACAAGATTTTATCATGGCTTGAGAAAGTTTGCTTAACATTATTAGGAGCAAAATCAACTTTTAGAATTTAAGAGGTTTGTGAGTTCCATCAATGAATCTTAATTAGTGGATTTATTAAAAACATAATTTTAAATTATTTAAATATCAAAATATTAAGATTAGAGATTTTATTTGATCTATTAAATATTTATTAGAATTTAAAAGAGTTTATTAGTTATAAGAGTCTTATGAGAAAAAAATCATAAAATTAGTTTTATTATCATAAAAAATCACCAAGGTAGAATAAACTAGTTTTTAATTGATATTATTATCTTAAATATATTATAGAGATTTTTAGAATTGATTTAAAATTTATTTAGAATTTATTTAGGGATTTTTAGAACAAATTTGAAGACTTTGGCAAAAATGAGTTTTATCACTTTAGGAGCCATTATGAAGAAATGGAGCAAGGTTTGAAGGCCTTATAAGGTTCTTAGACTAATTTTATGTTTTTAAATACCATGGTGAAGTAAAAAATACAAAAAAAATGAGTTTTACTAGTAGGAAATAGGAGGACCAACAGCTAGTATAGTCCTTATAAGAAAAGAGGTATATAAGTCCTATATGGATTGTAGCACCTTGGATGTAGATAGGAGAATAAGACTAAGGCCTTGTAGCCTCTCGAAGATACCTCTATATATTACTTGTGAGCCTTGGTGAGATTTGAACTCTTGATCTAATAAGCAAGTTATTCTTGAGATAAAAATAATTACCTTTTATATTACTTACCTTCTATCTTAAAAGTATCATAATTTATTCATAATAACTTGGATTTATATATTTTTTATATAATTAAAAAGATAAAAAATTTATCTATTTAAAAATATGATTTTTATTTTTTACTTTTATTTTTATTTTTTATTGGATGAAAATCTAGTGAATAAATTGTGATTAATTTAATAATATATAATTGCTTAATTGTACATATTTCACTTATTTTGTGTTTGTTCTTCTTTTATTCTTGCTATTTTCTTCCTTCATTTTATACCACCAATTATAAGTAACTCTAAGTTAAATCCATCTTGTAATTTGGATTGAGAGGTAAAAGTTATCCTCATATTTTGATACATTTACCAGGAGGTGGTGCTTCTAATTATGTGTGTAGATGTGGAATTAATATGTTGTAATTCACATTTTGTTTAGTATTTTTGAATGAAAAATTCAAAATTAGTCTTCATTAATAATAAATTTTTTACATGTCTTCTTTATTGGTGTATACAAAGCTTTTCAATTTCTCAATTTATAAAATATTCAAAATTTTCATCATTGAGTTGAATGTTGATTGTTATCATATTTTTATCACCATATATATATATATATATATATATATATAAACCATATGCCTCACAAAAAGATAAGAAAAGAAAAAATTTTATATTATTTTATAAAAATAAATTAAATATATTATAAGTTCTTGGATTTGTTTTGATTGTCAAAACCATTTACTAGGTCTTCTTTTGCCATAAGTGAATAAATTAGAAATGATATATTTAATTATATGCCACTTAAACTTAAGTCTAAGATAGCTTATTTGTTTTTTTTTTAAGCAAAGTAATGCCTTTATGGCCCTTTTTTTTTTTGAGACAAAGAAATGGGGAGGAGATTGACAAATGTATTTGGTAATTTGAACTAGAAGTAAATTGGTTTGTAAGAACCCTTCTCATAGATGACATTCTCACCTACTTTTTTATCCAAAGATTTAAGAAAGATGGTACAATTAAAGAAATCCTCAAAAGAAGGCCAAAAAACTTAAAAAATGCCAAAAGGACAGCATGGATGATTGAAAATATTCATAAACAATAAAAAATAATGTGGAGGAAGGGAGACCATAGAATCCCAAGTTTTATACCAATCTATGCTCAAAATGAGGATAAGTCTCAAGGACATCCTTATGGAACTATGGAAAATCAATTCCATTCTATAAACTATTATCCTACACCGTTAGAGGTTAGACTACCACCTAACCTCCTAGAATTGACATATCCAAATGATAGAAATAAATAGGAGGAAGAATTTAAAAATAAAGTCTTTCAAAGCCATAAAAAATTCTAGAATGAGTTGGCACAACAAACATAGACTATATAAGAACAAATGATCTTTTTAATTAAGGGCCAAAATCCAAACTAAGTCCTACCTTCCATAGAATCTAATAGATATACTTTAAGGTTGTGGTGTACTCAATATAATCAATTGAGGCACATTAGCTAATTTTATTCAAATATACAAAATTACCAACATAATCTTAGACAGCAACAATCTTATATCTCCTCTCATAGAAGCCAAGTTAATATAGGATCTACTTCTCACCTACAAAGCCATGATTATCCTAGTTAAGGTTTTAAAAATCAACCAAGGTAAGAAGTACATCACCTTTGTGTCAAAAGATACCCACTTGGTAGTTGTTGGATAGAAAATATAATTATTTGTAAGAATTGTGAGAAAAATCATCCTACAAGCATATATAAGTAAATTGATAAGATAGTTTTTTTAATTTTTTATAAGCAAATTATGATCAACAAGCTCAAGATCATTTGAAGGACATAAGAAAGTGAAGTTTTGACAATATTTTAAAACCTCCAAATCTATTATATGATAATAATAATAACTATCAAAATGAATATCTTTCCTCAAATTTAAATATTAAGCACGGATTCATTTTTCTAAATATTAGTCACTTTCAACATAGCCAACAATATGATGGTGAAGGCTCTCAAGATGTAAGATTTATAAATCAAATCAATAGTAGAATGATTAGAGAATAAGCTTCTAACTCTTCTATAATAATCTAGATTGTACTTCTTAAATCAAACTTAATTATATATGAATTGCTCTAATCCAAGATAGAAACACCACCTATAATGCCAACCTTAGCAATTATAATAAGGTCTAGGTACTCTAGTCCTCCCCCTCCTATTTCAATTGATACTCAAAATAGTTCAAAAGATTCTCTTCACTTTTTAAATTTAAATGAAGCCACAAAAGAAATAATATCTAATGTTAGGAATTCTAAGAAATTACCTCAAGTCCTTAAATCTAGCTTAAATAAATTGCTAGGGATCTTGAAGGAAAATATTGAGACAAAAGAATTTACTTTTAAAGAAGAGTAGAAAGGACCTAAAGTTCTTGACCTTGAATTTAATCCTTCAACTCAACTTAAAGACAAGGATCAGGTTAAGTCATATGATTGATAGGAGTATTTAAAGAAAATTAAGAGAGATATTATAATTATTCAATTATTGGAGATTTTTCTTCTAATAAGAAAGAGCTTTAAAACAAGCCTTCTCATTAAAAGATGATAACAATCTAAAGCAAAAATTCTAACTTATATTAGAATAATTCAAGTGGCATAAGAGGTGAAGGCAATTGAACTAGTGGTATCTATAGTTAGATAAAATCATATCCTATACTATTGTAGATGGAAGTAGTGGTTTGAATATTATGCCAGTGAGAACTATGAAAAAATTAGGACTTAATATCACTAGTTTCTTTTAATTTGTGATTAATATAGCTAATCAAAGCCAAGACACATCTTTGAGACAAATTAGTAGTTGTAGGATGATAATCGAAGGTAAAAAATATTCTTTCAATTTTTATGTGATTTACATACATTCTAGAAAAAATTCATATCCATTACTTTTAGGTAGACCTTGATTAAAGGCACCTAATGTAAAAATTGATTAGAGAAGTACCACCAAAAAACTTGAGTAAAATCCTTATTCAATTTTAAAGATTATTTTTAGCCAAAATCTCATGTCACTTTTTAAAAGATAAGATTTTGAATCCTTAATCACAAAAAGAATTCAAAAAGATGGTTGGATTTGTTGATTTGGTAGCAAGCGAGGAGATTCACTCAAGTATGGTACAATCAACTCCATTAGGATGTATGGGCCTTGAACTATATAATTGAGAAGATGATAGAAAGTTCATTCAATGATTAAAAAATGATCCTACTTCAAGTGGAGATGAGGTTGTGTTGTTCTCGTTTGTCTCACTTACTCTATCAATACTATCCAGAGTAAATCTGTAAAGGGGGATTCGAGTACACGAAAAGACTATTTGTATTGAGTTAAACCGTTAGAGTCACACAACTAACTGCCTTCTGATTACACTAAAACATCCCAATTTTGTTACAATATCTCCCTCATACTACCTATAACTCTGTTAATAATAAAATATCATAAGCAATAATCCAACTTAAGTATTCACTACCTCTTTTCTTTTCCTTCTTTATGACAACAATATGTAATAGTGTAATATCTCAAAACACAACATAATTATCCTATACTCCAAACATAGGAATACTTCGAAATTGACTATCACTCCTAATAAATCACTTTGCATAATTCAAATTCCACGGACTTCCTCTCGTAGGTCACCCTTGATTCAATACTCAATGTATTATAGTTTTCTCACATTCATACTCATTCTTCACAAAACCTCTCCAATTTTCCACTTCCAATTTTCCACTTATATTTCTCCACAGATATTCCAGCATACCAGTACATCTTCAATCTTTCATTATAAATCAATTCTTTCCTTCATTACTTCATTACAAAATTGCACTTTACAATATTCAGCACTTATCTAATATCCTTCTCTTAAAAAAATTAACAAGAGGTAGCACCAAGCTTACCCCGGCTCAGCACTATCACAGTCTGGCTCCTACTCCTACTGTCCGAATCAATTTATACTTATCCCAATCGGTATTAATCACTACACAACCGACGATAATCACTTTTTCTAACTTCCTCATCCATGCTGCCTTCTAAACTGGCCATTCATCGGCTTCCTGCCTACTCTTAATCCTACAAACTATGTATTGTAAATCCTAAAATTCCTATCCATTCTACATAGCTCCACTCCTAACTGTGCAGCATCCTTGCAAACACAAAATTGGTAAAACTTTGTTATGAGGTTGGCTCCAGAGATTGGGATACTCCTGGATTTGTAAGAGGTTCCTCTGCGTCTGGCTCTAATGGCACGTCTTCATCCTCCTCCGATAAATCCACATAATTAATCTTCAATTGTGCTGATAAATCTTCATTATCCACTCCCAATTCCAGAACTTGAGCCTCCAATTGTAGAATTTTGGCATCTTTCACCTCTAATTGGCACCCTTGTTGCTTCATCTTCTCCTCCAACTCACTAATACTCAAAACAGGGGGAGCAGATTCCTATGGCCGAACGACATTAGCCAAATCACCCTCCAATTTTTCCACTTCACTTTTCAAGGCACCAATTTCTATCTGCAGCTTCTCCGTTCTAATTCAGTACTTGTCTCCCAATTCCACCTTTTCTTGTTCCAATCTCATTGCTTTATCATGTTCTGCTTGCAACTAACACTTCAGCGCTTCATGTTCCAAATCCCATATCCTGCGATTTTCTATTAATTCTTACTTTTGACCATTCAAGATTCTTTGTATGCGATCTTTTTCATTCGCCCAATTTTTCTTTTCCTCCGCTACTTTTCGCTCCAATGCCAATTTGGACTCCATCTTTGCCCTAATCAGGTGCCCCTATTCCACAATTCGGCGGCCTTTCTCCATTATCTCCTTCCGGCTAGACTCCAATTGTTACCTTAGATTCCCTTCTAGCTGGCTCACGGTAAGCTGTAATTGGAAAATTTGTCCCAATATTACTTCCATGAGGTTCCCTTCTACCAGTAGCCCGATGTTCAAAACTGGAGCCTCAACCACCCTCTCTATCACTGCATAAATTGAAGCTCGCCGTGGTATAGTCTCCGGGACAGCCTCCCGTTCCCTCGATCTACTGGATTCTCCAATTTCGTGCACCACTATCCTTGGGCCAACTGATAAACTCCGCATACCCTGTTGCGGCATTGGGGAAGGCATGCTCTTCTCCCCTACTAGTTGACTTAACGTGTGCGCAATCACGGAGTGCATATAGTTAGAGCATAGCAAAGAAGCGAATTTACCCGTTTTTTGCTTGGCTCCCATTTTTGCATGGATATGAGTTGCTACAAAGGCTGCCCAATTAAAGACCATGCCTTCCAATGTTCCAATCGTAGCAAACAACAAGCGCTTGGACATGTACGTGGTATGGCGATTCAAGCCTAGCGGCTTCTGAATGAACCGCATCCACTCCGCAAGCTCTAGAATAAACGCCTCTGCCACTTTCTAGCCTTGATTTTTCTCAAAGGATGCCATGTCTCCTTTGAAGTAACTTCCTGGTTTGAAGTCACAAGACACTTTGACCTATTGGTAAATATAATACCTTCTGTAAGGTATTCTCATCGATCCCAATTATTCTCCTTTTTATTACACTTGAACCATTCTCTGGGTTGTAATTTCCTATGTACTCTGCAACTAATTCTACATCAATTGGAGGCAAATTATCCGATCCTCGCAAAAACATGTACATCTGTGCATTTCTAAAATCTCTCTGTCTTTGTAAGGACCAACAGATTTCCAACTTAATGGGCTCCATGTTGGTGACCACTACTAGGGACGGCAATTGCAAGTTACTCTTGCTTCGCGTGTTTCGGACATTCTCCTCTTTGTCCGCAGCTCTCTTCGACCTCTCCATCGACATTATATAATGTTGACTACGTACTCCTTGCTCAGACTAATCGTTACTCTCAGACTATAGAGAACTCTACATTCTAATAAGCATACATTCGAACGACCAAACTCAAAATAGAATGCTAATCAAAACTCCCATTAAGTGCCTCGCTCCTAACCTTTTACTCGGGGTCTAAAGCAACAATCCTTAATCCAGTGTACCAGATCGTCACTTCTGATTTGCATGACTAGTCCGTATTAGGACCCAAAACTGACCATCAGCCATCTTTTTAGCCATCATGCACCTTCATTAAAGGTGAGCTATCATGAACAGGTACACCCTCTTCCCTCCAATTTTGAAAACCCGTCCCAGTTTTATATAAAATAAATACGTAAATGATTGCCGTTAACTTGGGTGGTAAATTGAATATCCATAAAATCTTCCAATTGAATTGAACCATTAGAAAAGGCTTCAATTATTCGATAAGGTCCATGCCAACGGACTTGAAATTTCTCCGGAAAATGGTGAAAGCGACTATCATAAAGAAGCACCAAATCATTGAGCATAAAAGATTTAGGACGTAATTTACTATCATAATAACTCTTCCGGCGGCGCTGTGTAGCTTCCATAGTTAAAAGAACCGTAGCCCTAACTTCATCCAATTTTTCCAATTGTACTAATTGATGTTAGAGAGATTCTTTGTCACCAAGACGTTCATCCAATGCAATTCGTAAACTCTGAACTTCCAATTCAATTGGTAATATTGCCTCTTGCCCGTACACCAATTGGAATGGTATAGAATTGGTAGTCACTTTATACGCAGTACGATACGCCCACAAGGCTGCAAACAATTTTGCATCCTAGTTCGTTCCGACACCAGACATTGTTTTAATTAAAATTTTACACAAAATACTGTTGGTCTTTTCAGTTTTCCTATTGGCCCGAGAATGATATGGAGTTGTTTTTCGATGCTTGATCTTATATTTACCTGTCAAAGCCGCAATTGTAGAATTAATAAAATGGGTTCCACGATCACTAACCAATTCTTTGGGACACCCAAATCAAGTGATAATGTTCTCATATAAAAACGTGGCTACGGTATCAGTATTATCAGTTTTTGTTGCCATCGCCTCCACCCATTTTGTCACGTAATCCGTCGCTACCAAAATATATCTTTTCTGCCCATTACGCGATGCTAGTGCGATTGGTCCTACAAAATCAATATCCCATTTCTCAAATGGTGCTTGTGCTAAAATTGGTACTAACGGCATGGCAGAAGCTCCTGTAGGTCTATCAATATGCTGACAAGGATCACAACGTCAGACATATTGGTGTACATTTGAGAACATTGTTGGCCACCAATATCCAGCCATTAAAGCTTTGCGGGCAGTGCTCTCACCGGCAAAATGCCCTCCACAACTATCCAAATGACATCCTTCCAATATAATACATACTTCACTTTAAAAAATATAGCGACGTAGAATTCCATCTCTCCTTTGCTTATACAAGGTGTCTCCAATCATCATATATGGAGCACTTTTCAAAATCAAGCGTTTCTTAAGTTTCTCACTATATATAGGTAGAAATGTCTGAAATGTCAGATACTGGATCAATTCACTATATTCTGGGGTGATCACGTCAACGGCAAATAATTCCGCATCAGGAAGTGCATCATTGATAGGTTTGTTACCGAATATATTGGACAATCAAGATAAATGATCAGCATTGGCATGTTTCTTTCCTGGTCGAACATTAATAGTAAAATTAAATTCTTGAAGGAATAACATCTCCGAGCAATGCGTCTCTCAATTATAAATATTAATCCTTATCTTAAAACATCATGATTGGCGGCAGAAATATAAATGGGTAATCGAGCAAATAATGCCAAAAATTTTGGACAGAATAGATCATGCCTAAGGCTTCCCGTTCAACTGTAGTATAATTACGTTCCGCAGCAACAAATTATTGACTAGTATAATAGATAGAATAATCCAAACCCTTTTCATCTTTTTGGCTTATCACGGATCCAATAGCAACATTCAATCAACGTAAACATGAAAGGGTTTTGTCCAACAAGGTGCAACAAGTACTGGTGTTGACACCAATTTTCGTTTTAACTCCTCAAACGCAACTATACATTCTTTAGTCCAAATTGGACTAGATCCATCCGGTGGCAGTTTCTTTAAAATATTTGTTAATGGTTGACATATTTCTGCAAATAAATGAATGAATTGCCTATAATAGCTGACATGGCCTACAAAACCACGAACACCAGACACTGTTTCTGGCTTTGATAAAGCCAATATACGAGTAACCTTATTTGGATCAGTAGCAATACCGGCCACGAAAACGATATGTCCCAAAAGCTTTTCCGATGGTACACCAAATTGACACTTCTCAGAATTCAAAGATATCCCATATTTATCACATTGGTCCAAACAGTTACCAAGACGTTCCAAATGATTTGCTGTTATACTGAATGTGTAAAAATCATCTAAAAATATCTCCATCAATAATTGTAAATAATCCTGAAATGCTTGCATCATTATCCTTTGAAATGTGACCGTGGCATTACATAATCCAAATGGTATTACTTTATAAGCAAATGTGCTCTAATTTGTAGTAAAAGTAGTCTTCAATTATTCCTTTTCTGCATTTTTTATTTGATTATAACCCAAAAATCCGTCCAAAAAGGAATAACATTCATGCCTAGCTACTGCGTCCAGTATACTATTTGTAAAAGATAAAAGAAAATAATCCTTTTTGGTAGCGGCGTTTAATTTACGGAAGTCTTGATAGATACAAATTTTTCCATTTTTCTTTGGCATTATCACAATTGGTAAAATCCATTCAGTATACGGGACTGAATATATGAAGTCCATGTCTAAAAATTTATCTACTTCCTCCTTGACCATGAGAGAATATTTTGGATTAAGACGGTGTTGTCTTTGACGAACTGATGTAGCATCTTCTTCTAAGGTAATTCGATGCTCACAAACTTCAGCAGGAATACTTTTTAAATGCGCATATGACTAAGCGAAAGCAGATTTATGACTTAGAAAGAATTCTTTTCAATTTCTCAACTCTGTACCCGTAATACCAGTGTATACTTTGATAATCTAGGGTGTTTCATTAGAACCCAAATTAATGGATTGGCACACAGGTTCCTCATTAATCCCCAGATTGATTTGTCCCTCCTACTCTGAACCCTTCATATGGGCCAACAAATTGGACTTACCCAATTCTGGTTCCAATATACCAACTTCATTTACCGCACAATTATTCATCCAGTCCGCGATGACATCGTCGGAATTCACTGCATCCTCCTAATCTAAAAAACATTCCCTTGGACCTCCATACTGGTGTAACATGCTTGGCTTCTGCATGTGAGTTGGGTCCTTATCAACTTGCATCGCATTATTAACTTTGTCATACTCTGCCTCAAATTGGCCCTCATCTTCAGATGTTGCTTCTGTGCCCCTAATTTGCGACTCCCCATGATATTGAACTGGGTACATCTGTAAAACAATCTTGTCATTACCCTCCCCAATAGTTAATATTCCACGGTCCCAATCGTTCCTAGCTTTGGCCTGATATAGCCATGGCCGACCCAATAATATTGGATATGATAAAGTGGAACTCTGCGATCGGAAAACAATATAATCAATTTCATACATAATTCCCGCGATTACAGTATTAATATTGCGTAAGATACCCATTGGTTTTATCCTACTATGATCTGCTATTCTCAATACCAATGTCGTGGGTACTAATTATTTTAAATCCAACTCCTCCATTGTATCAACGTTCATTAAGTTCACACTAGAGCCACCATCCACTTGAACTCCAAGAATAAGAACACCATCAATTGATACATTGATAGTTGGTGCTCCCGGATCGGGATTCAAACTAACCTCATGAAATTCTTTATTACAAACTCTACGTCGTATTAACAAGGAATTCAATGTAGAACGACATTCTGGTGCAACTGCTAACAATTGCTTCATTATAATAGAAGATTTAATTTCATCCAAATCTTTCATAATATCATATGGTTTCATATTGGCAATGATTTCCAAGGGCCTCTTTTTTTTCATGGATTTTAATTTGATCCCTTGAGATAATTTTCTTACGGAGTTCGGAACTAGTACTGCTGGATGGACTTTGTCATAATTCTTGTCCATAATAGGATCTTTTAATGGATAAGGTGGCTTCTGAATCTTCACAGATATTGGTATTGGTTTCGGTTGAACCAAATTGTTGAATTATTCTCAGATTCACTTAAACTGAATTGGATTCGCGTTGGTAATTCTTTTGATCTTTGGTGTTAGATTTGACATCATTCAATGAAATTTCACCACTGTCGTTACCCAGCTGGTACTGGTACTCCGTCAGGCTCGATGGCGCTTTTTGGTGGGCTGATAAGTCTTCGCGTGAATGTACTTTGATTTAGTGGAGAATCTTGTGGTACTCGAATATTGTCTTCCATCTTACTTTGCAGCTGAATACGCTGATCTCGGTTATTAATATTAAACGCAGCCTTGCACTGCTAGTAAGTATGTCCAGATTGCTTACAATTTCCACATACTAGAGCATAATCATCATTGGTTCTAGGATTGGGACATTCACTAGCATAATGTCCTAGCTGCCTGCATCAATAGCATCGAAGCAATCTTCTTCCTCCTCCATCTGGTATATAAGGTGTCTCGACTGGTATATATCGGCTAGGCTTGTTCCAGGTTTGATGGATAAATGATCCCGATCGACCAGTTGGTATTGTAGGATCTGAAATTGGGTTCTGAATAGGTGGATATTGGGGTTGTCCTTGTTGATTTTGCACAAAACCTTGGAAATTGGGATCACCTTCTTGGTTATACTTAGAATTTTGAAAATTATAGAAATTTTTATTTTGTTTAATAGGACGATTTCTATTCCAGCCAAACCTATTTCCAATCTGAACTTGATTAACATCCCACAAAGTTGGTTGAATCATAGTTTGATTTCCTAACTGATGTTGCCTTCTTAAATTCTAGCAATTTGTGGTTACATGCTTACCTCCACAAAAGGTACATTGCACCGTCATTTGGGGTGGCAAAGGGCACTCCGTTACTAAATGGCCTTGCCCCTTACAATTACTGCACCAAATATTGGGGTGTATATTAGTCGGTTTATACCTCTTTTTCTTATCCTTTGCTAGATTAACAGCCAACTCGTCCATCTTCTTTGTCAAAATTAATAACAAAGTCTCATTTGGATCTTTTGATACTAGTTCGTTAGAGATTTCTTTTATAGATATTGGTTTTTGATATGGGGAGTATGGAAAATACGGGACTGCAGTTGTTGGTGGTACAGCCTGCAATGGAACAGCATTCACTATTCCTTGCGAATTAATACTAAGATTTACACCGTAGTCAATTGTCCTTGAGTAACTGTTTACTGTTTCATTCCAGGTTGGTATTTGATACCCTTCTTGAGATGGAATTAGTGTGGCTATTGTGGTTAAGAATTGGTCATAATGACATTCTTCCCATACCTTAGCTCGGTCAAGTGAGGCAGCCACAATCGCAGGTTGAGCCTCCTTTATAAACATCTTCAATTCTGGTGGGTATAGTCCGTTAACCAATATGGATATAACAAATAAGTCCGGCATTTGGTTATTTGGCCATTTGCAAAGGATGTCTGCTACTCGGCCATAATATGACTGCATCGCTTCTCCTTGTACCATTTTGCTATTCATTAATCTTTCTCTAAGACATTCTTCAAATCCTATTGGTTGAAAATGAGTCAAAAATATATTTTTCAATGCCTCCCAATTAGGAAATTGTGCCACGGGTTGGCGATTATACCATTCAAATGTCGTGTCTTTCAAGGTTGCTAGCAGCCATCTTAACCAAATATCTTCAGTTCTAACATTATTGGCTATACATGCGGTTAAGAATTGAGACAAGTGTTGTTCTGAGTCGGCTCCTGGCAGACCCCTAAAGATAGGTAATGGGGCTACGCTAGTTGTGCGATCACCCACCGCACCCATTTATACCGCAATTGGTATTGCTAGACCCCCCGCCGCCATTGAAGGTGACAATGTTCTACTTGCTTCCTGGTTAAAATAAATGATGCCTCCATCAATTGTCTTTTTCGGAGTTCTAGGCCTCCGCTCTATAGTATTATTATCTGCAAATAATTTTATTGATTGAAATTGAGGTGAAAACGATGGATTTTGGAATACACTGAATTGGCCCTTATTAGCAAGCAATACATTCCCTACTGAAGAACTAACCTTGCTAGAATCAGTTGTATCCGCTATTGAGAAAGTACCCAATGAAGTACCCAATTCTTCTGTGCTCCGTTCTCTTTCCGCTAATGGGCTCAACATGTATATTGGGCTATTCGCAGAGTTATCCCCAAGTGCTTTTGGCAACTTCTTTAACGATATATATGTCTAAAATATTAAAGATCTTTCGTGTTCTTGACATGCTCGGATATGCCGATAGGCATGCAACCACGATTTAATCCAACTCTGTCGACGCTTCTTTTTTGGCTTCCGTTCTTGCTTGTCTCGCAACAAATTTCTTACTTGTGTTCTCTCTTATCTTCCTTTTGATTGACGTATTTTTCTCTGAGCAATGTTCTCATTCTTATTAACCATAATCTTTCATCATCTATTATTGACATTGCTTTCCATCACTATTGTAACTACTTATTCAGTAGTTAATTCCTAATACTCAATACTATTGTCAATCCCCGGCAGCGGCGCCAAAATGTTGTTCTTGTTTGTCTCACTTACTCTATCAGTACTGCCTAGAGTAAATCTGTAAAGGGGGATTCGAATACAGGAAAAGACTATTTGCATTGAGTTAAACCGTTAGAGTCACACAACTAATTGTCTTCTGATTACACTAAAACATTCCAATTTTGTTACAATATCTCCCTCATACTACCAATAACTCTATTAATAATAAAATATCATAAGCAATAATCCAACTCAAGTATTCACTGCCTCTTCTCCTCTCTTTCTTTATGACAACAATATGTAATAGTGCAATATCTCAAAACACAGCATAATTATCCTATATTCCAAACACAGGAATATTCCAAAATTGATTATAACTCCTAATAAATCACTTTGTATAATTCAAACTCCACGGACTTCCTCTCGTGGGTCACCCTTGATTCAATACTCAATGTATTATAGTTTTCTCACATTCATACTCATTCTTCACAAAACCTCTCCAATTCTCCACTTCCAGTTTTTCACTTATATTTCTCCACAGATATTCCACCATATCAATACATCTTCAATCTTTCATTATAAATCAATTCTTTCCTTCATTATTTTATTACAGAACTGCACTTTACAATATTCAGCACTTATTTAATATCCTTCTCTTAAAAAAATTAACAAGAGGTAGCACCAAGCTTACCCCGGCTCAGCACTATCACAATCTGGCCCCTATTCCTACTGTCCGAATCAATTTATACTTATCCCAATCGGTATTAATCACTACACAACCGACGATAATCACTTTTTCTAACTTCCTCATCTATGTTGCCTTCTAAACTGGCCATTCATCGGCTTCCTACCTACTCTTAATCCTACAAACTATGTATTGTTAATCCTAAAATTCCTACCCATTCTACAGGTTGTAAGTGTTAACTTCATAGATGGTTTTGCTACTTGGCAAAACCATTAAAAAGAAGTGGATTTAATAACTTTGGTAGATGATATTAAGAATACAAACTAAGATATTAGATGATGGATTAGCATGTGCTTGGATCAAAAGCCAAGATGGTAAATAAGAAGTACAATTTTTAAATGTACTTATTAACCATGAGCACAATAGAGATTATCTACAGAGTAGCTCATTATTAAGGATCACTGAGGAGTTTAAGGATTTTTGCAAGATACTACTATAGAATGAGGATATGGTGGTATATTGGAAAAGATATTCTTGCAAGGATAAGAAAGCATCTTTTGTATAAGAGTTGTAAAATTTTCTAATAGTGAATTTGCTGTATACATACAATTTAATGGCCTATAAAAATGGGAGAAAAGAATTGTGAGAAAAATTGAAAGAGATCTAAAAAAAAATAAATGTGCTTGATGAAGATGACAAGATAATATATATATATATATATATATATATACATAAACAAATTTAAAAGATATGTTAAAAGAACTAATAAAGATTGGAGAAGTAGATGAAGATCAACTAGTACAAGTACATTTAAGAGAGCTTTATACAATCATACAAATATTTCAAGATTATGAAGTCAAAGTTGAAACTAAATACAAAATTGTGGAAAGAAAAATAAAATCCATAGCTACACTTTTATCTAGTGATTCAAACTACCAAGTTCAACAAGCTTCAAAAAAAAAGAACTTACAAAAGCCTAATCAAATTGGCTATAAAATTAATAAAAGTACATTCAAGAAGTTGAAAGTAGGATCCATGGATTTTCTTCTATCTATTAAAAAAATAGAATTTAAAAATATGTTGAAGAAATATGAAAAAGCTTTTGCCTTTGAACCTTCAAAAATTAGATATGTGAATCCAAGTGCTATAGTATAATCAATTATATTTATAGTTTCACATACTCTTTAGAATCTAAGACTAATTTTGATATTTAGAATACATCTATCCAAACTTATAGAGCTTTTAAAAGAAAAGATATAGATAAAGATCTTAAAACCATCATTTTCACCATATTCTAATTGTTGATTTATAATACCAAAGAAAAATGGAATTCTATAATTTATTTAAGATATACAACAAGTGAATCAAGTAACCATTAGAAATATAGGAGTAGGACCAATTGTTGGAGAATTTTTTGAAACATTTGCTAATATAGCCATTTATTTTGTTGGAGATCTTTATTCTAGATATGATCAATTTCAACTTGCTGAAAAAAGCAAGAATATCACTACTATAAAGATACCTTTAGCACTAGTAAAACTGAATATATTACCATAGAGAGCAATAAACTCAATTGCTTATATGATGAATGAGATGAATAAGGTGCTTTGTGATTTTATTCCAAAAAAGACTATATCTTTCTTAAATGATATTCTATAAAATAGTATATAGAAGAAAAAAAAGAAGAGATAATGGATTAGAGGGGGTGTTATAAATTTATATCTAATTATATTTTGGATTATAATCAGATTTTATCATAGCTTAAAGAAGTCCACTTGATCTTATCAAGAGCTAAATTAATCTTTGGCATTCAAGAAGTTGTTATTGTAGGATATTTGTATAGATGGTTTGGCTGCAAATCAGACCTTACTAAAGTAGACACCATACAATGGATGAAAGAATTTTGTAGCTCACAAACAGAAGTTCAAAGATTTTTGAAAGCTTATACATTTTATTATCTATAGATTTCACATTATGCACATATAATAGATCTTCTTTATGGTCTATTACAAAAAAAGAAGAGGTTTAAATAAAAAAAGATACATATTGAAATAATGCAAAAGCTAAAATAATTATTATCTTCTCCACTTATGTTCCATAGAATAAGTTATGAGGATAAAAAAATAGTGATATTTATAATTGATATCAACCCAATAGCTATAGATTGGACATTGGAACAAGATGATGAAGAAGAGAATTGATTTGCTATATGATTTGGAGCTAAGGTATTAAGTGAAAGACAAAGAAGCTATCTACAAGTGAAACAAGAATTATAGAGAGCAGTGACAACTATGAAAATTGAAAGAGATTATTTTATTGAAATATTAGTGATAGTGAAGATACATTATTTTCCATTATTAGAAATAATTATTAATTATAATATTCCTGATATTACTATATTAAGATAAATTATATATATTAAGTCTTTAAATCTTGAATTCAAATATATAATAATTAATAATAATCTAATAGCGTATATATTATCTTCGCTTAGATATAAAGAAGAAGAAGATTTGATTGATGATATCAAAGATGTAGATACTACCTCCTATTTTAGAACACAACAAGGAAAAAATGAGCATCCAAAGCCATTCATAGAAGAACTATATGAAGGAGTATGGATAGATATTAGGTACTATTTGAACATGCTATCAAAGGAACTGGGATAGAATGATATTTATTTCAAGCTAATTAGAGAGAAAATCTACAATTACCTTTTATAAGGTAGATACTTGTAAAAGCAGTATAAAAGGAAGAGTAGTATATCACAAAGAATAATTTATAAGAAAGAAATGCAAGAGCAATTGATCTAAAAATTCCATGATGGTTTGTGGGTTGATTATAGAGATATTTATACCATCTTTAACAAGCTTAAAAAAAAATATTGGTGGCGTAATATATATAGAGATGTAATAAAGTTTGTAGAATCATGTTAAACTTGTCAAATATATTCAAAGAGTTAATATAGATATGGATTATATTCTACATATCTTCTAACAATATATTATAAGTAGATAGTGGATTTAGTTACTATTCAAATGGAATTATTGCAAATGCAATACTTGATTTTGGCACGAGAAGATGGTAGAAGGAAAAATTCTACAAACAAAATCTATTGAAGGAGTTTACAAATTTCTACTAGAAGATGTGATTTATAAATACGGATGTATTAGAAAGATTATTATTAATTATGGAAAATCAAATATACATAAGACAAGAGAATTTTTTGAAAGATATGGAATCAAACTTGCACTCACAATAGCATATAATCTTGAAGGTAATGCCAAAGGTGAATATGGTCATCTTCCAATAATTAAAGCCATTATTAAAGTATATAAAGGAAGAGCAAAAGAATGGCTAAAATTATTACTATTTGCTCTGTGGGCTAATTATACTACTCATAGTTCAATAATTAGATATATGCATGTAAAATTGATAAAAAAAATAAAAGCCTAAATAAAAATACATAAATTTTTATAAATAAGAATATATAAGTTTGAAGGAGGTAGATGTCGTATTGTAGTTTGGCTACCATGTGAAAAAATTATATATATATATATATATATATATATATATATATTTAATATATAATTTATTTTTTTAATTAAATGAAAGCCATATTAGTGGATTTTTGTTAGTTACAAAATGTGGTTAGGTTAATAATTTAAAAGGGATCCATTAAAAAGATTATTATTGAGATTTATACAATTTTTTTTTTTTTTTTTTTTTGATAGTAATTTTGAGGTTGATTTTATATTGATAATAACTTATATATATCTTGAATCACCTTTGTTAGATATTAGTGATCCTTGAAATCTTACTTGTTTCTTTTATTTGATGTTTAGAACACATATTATATAAATTGTATAAGAAAAAAGATTGAAAACAAATTTTTAGTGTGAAAAGGAATATTTAGGCCATTCATGTGGATGAATGGAGATGGATAATAGAAGTCTCTATTCCTATTGGCCAAAAATCATGTTTGATAGATTTTAAGGAGGCTATTTAAGGACTTTTTAGGAATTAAGGTTTGTTTTTTGCAAGGACTTGAATATCAAAGGCTATGATCAACAAGTTTGGATTTTTGGCTATGATTTTGATATAAAATTTGTATGATTTGAAGTTTTTATGAATGAGATATAGGCACTCAAAGTTAAGGTATCAATATTGTATCTACTGTCACTCTTTTGGATATAATTTGCACATATAGAAAGCAATAGAGGATTAGCAAGTAGGATTGAAAAGAATACTTTCTTGGTTATACTTTCTTAGCTACAACTTGATGAAATCTAAATTAGAATGAAAGAGTTACTGGAAGTTGAAGACTAAGCTTATAATCAAAGGGCAATAAGTGGCCTTGTTTAATTAGCAGATATATTTTGAGCTATATCTTAGGCAATCTCATAATTTTTTAGTTCAAAATTTATTAATAGCTTATAAAGACACCTAAATATTATTTTCTTTATATCTCACAAATCCAAAATCTTAATGCCACAAAATTTTTATACATAGTCTTTTGACATGAACATATATATTCTTAATATGTGTCTAATTTTTAAGCTAATATATGTCTAATTTATAAAACACATGTTAAACTTGTAAGATAAGTTTCCTACATGTGCATTACATATTTAGCTTGTTCCACAAGCTACCAACTATGTGTAATATGTGGTTAGCTTATTTGCCAAGTTTCTAACCTATCAATTACTTATAGACATGTATAAAGGTGAATCCGCGTCTATGAAACTTCTAGGAAGCTTGTCTATAAGATATTATCAAATTAATCTATTTTTATCTACTTCTATCTATCCATATTAATTAGATAATTATTGGAATAAATCTTATATCTATAACATTATCCCTCCTTTTAGAGGCAAGTTCTATAAGGAGCAATGATTATATATTGAAGAAGTCTAGGATGTGCCAAATTATATTTGCAACATATTTTGATCTTTGAAAGGTTTTCTTGACTCTTCATCTTAGTTTTGATGGATGTCGTCAATTAAATATATTAATTTTTATTGAAGCATTTGCTAGATTCATAGATAGCTTCCATATATATTTATTAATATTATATCTATGCCAATGTACAAGATATTTCAGCCAATTTTGACATTGCCTTAAATCTAAAACCTCTTCTATCTTAAATTTTTCATTATTATCCACTTTTATAAGAGGTAGTGGCATTTTTCTTGTTCCTTATATATCTACTATCTTATGTGATTCAAGTAATGACATATGGAATATAAAATGAATCTTCACTAATTTTGATAGGTATAATTAATAAGCAGCTGGATTAATCTGTTCACTAATCAAAAATAGTTTAAGCCTATGATAATCTAGTTTGTCACAAACACAAATAGTCTTGATATTACGACAAAATAACTTTACCTTATTGTCCACATGAAATTGAGGCTATTCCTTATAATAGATATCTATATTGAATTTTTGTCATTCTTGAACTTCCTTTAATTGTGCCTTTATTATTACATGTAGCTTTGACAATCAATTTATCAAATCTTCTGCTGTAAGATTATTAGCTTTTAAAAAGTCAAAAGTATCAAATCATAGATGATAATCATAATTGGTAAAGATTGGAGTTTGTTTTGTAGAAAAATATACCAAATTATTATAAGAAAAATTTATTAATAGCAAAAGAATTATCCAATCATCTTAATGATAATTGATGGAATATTTCAAATATTTCTTCAAAATTTGATTTATCCATTCTGTTTGTCGATTAATTTGAAGGTAGAAAGTAAAAGATAATTTTATGTTTACTTTCAATATTTTAAAAAAGATTCTCTAAAATCTTGATATAAATTACATCTCTCCATCTAATATGATATCCCTTAATAATCCATAGTAGTGATAGATATTATCAAGAAAGAGTTCAATTGTTTTTTTACTTGTATAAAATAGGCCATCTTAATGAAATGATCTACAATCATGAATATAGAGTTACATGAATTTGAATTTGAAATATTTGTAATAAAATCCATAGAAATAGAAGACCAAGATTGTTTTGGTATAGATAATAGTTGGAAAAGTTTGTAAGATCAATGACAAGGAGTTTTTGATTTTGAACAAATATTGCATGACTGTACAAATTCTTTAATAGCCTTTCACATTTGAGGCCACCAAAAATCTTTTGATATTAGCTTCAAAGTCTTGTTTTATTCAAAATATCCTACTATAGAGAAGTTGTGACAAGCTTCAAGAGCACATAGTTGTACTTTACTTTCTAGAACATATTGGCATCCTTCAAAATAGAGTAGATTATTTTTGAACTCAAACTTGGAAGTATTATGAAACTTAGATGAATTATTCTTAATATCATAAAGAAGGGGATTTGAAGACATACTTGATTGGACTTGCTTGAAAAAAATTAAATCAATAATTAATGTTGATTTTATTACTCAAAGATAAAATCACTCCTGCTTCAAGAAGATCATTCTTTGTTAATTAAAAGTTGAATCTTTTTCTTTTGGTGCAAGATAAGAACGTGGAGTTTAAAATTTAAATAAATTCAAAAAAATTTAAATAAATTCAAAAAAATTTAAATAAATTCAAAAAAATTTAAATAAATTCAAAAAAATTTAAATAAATTCAAAAAAATCTCTATAACAGTTTTAAAATAATAATATCAATTTTAGACTATTTTATTCTACCTTGGTGATTTTTTATTATAATAAAAATAATTTAAATCAATTGAATATCTTATTTTTTATATAAATAATTAAAAAGACATGAGATTTATTTTTCATACTTCTTCTACCTACTAAGTAATATTTATATATTTTTAATAAGTAGTATATATAAATAGAAGGCCAATATAGACATTGGTCTCAATAACTAAATATTAATTCTTATAATTAAAAAAAAATACTAAATCAACTAAGATGATTGCCTCTAAGACTTACTAAGACTCTATTTTTTCTCCACTAATAATATTTTTCTTCACTTAGTATCCTCTAAATACATCTTTGTTTTATAATTATAGTTTTAATATTCTAAATACATTCTTTTGTCTTAAAACCACTAATAAGTCAATTTAGTGATTCACATCTACTATTTAGACAATATTCTAATTCACTCTTAGAACACAAAAAAATATGAATTTCATATTCATTGTGTGTTATAAAAACTTAGAAATGCAAGACTATATGCCAAGATAAAAAAGTGTGTATTTCACACTACTCAAATTGACTTTTTAGGATACATCATTTTGAATGATGGTTTCAAGATGGATCCTAAGAAAGTCCAGATAATCATAGATGGAAGATTTCAATAATAATAAGGGATGTGTAGTACTTTTAGAAATTTGCCAATTACTATAGAATCTTCATCAAGAATTTTTTTCAAGTTGTAGTTCTACTTACACGCTTAAATTATAAGAACAAACTTGAGTGGAGTAAAGAAGCAAAAGAATCATTTAAAGCTTTGAAGACAACTTTTATTTTTGCACCAATCTTGTATTGCAATGACTTTTCTAAGGCATTTTTTATGGAAATAGATGCATCAGACTTTGGTTTAGGTACAATATTGTCACAAATAGGAGCAGATGACAAACTCTACTTAGTAATTTTTTATTCCACAAAATTTTTAATAGCAAATATCAACTACAAAATCCATAATAAAGATCTGGACGTATTTTGTAAAACCAAAAAGAAATAGAACCTATAGTTGTAGAAATCCAAGTATTAAAAGAAATTTGTAATAAGATGTCACAAGCTTCTATTTAAATGGAGCATTGTAGAGACTATCCTTCAAAGCTTCAAGTAGAACCTTCACCCTTTCCAAGTACAAGCGCTAATATAGCAAATGGAGGTAAATAATATCTTCCTACAGATATCTAAATTCATCCCATAATGTTGCCTAGAGGGCTATCTATTGTTGTATTTTTGGCATTATAAGGAGCAATAATTCTACCTAATCTTCTAAGATTTAATGGATCTATCAATGAAGATCCAATAGCTTATATAGAATGGTTTGTAGAAGTATTGATCACTAATTTAGTGACCAATCATGGATACTATTTGATATGGTTTCCAACAACTTTAACAGATTTCATATATGGATGGTATAAATCCTATATAAAAGGATCTTTTACTACATGCAAACAACTCTTAGCATCCTTCCTTCATCAATTTAGATCTGTAATTAGCTGATAACAAACTCTTTTAGGTTTGATAAATATTAGACAAGGTCCCTTTGAAAATATCACCTCTTATGTGAGGCGATTTTGTATAGTATGCACTCGATACATTGATAATCTTTTAGATGAAGGTACCATAAGACATTACTTTATCCAAGATTTTGCCATGCCTTCTATAATGTGAAATATATTAAACAAAAGACCTAAAGATCTAGAAAGAGCTATTGAAGTTGTTTTGGAGGTAGAAATTATTAATAAAGAAAATGATCGTAAGGCAATTATCGTAAGACTTAATTTCTTAAGATTTAGAAGGACAAAAGAACCAATACCAACATTCATACTCTTGCAATATCAATCTATAGAATCCCATCAATACTTATCTTTAAGCTACTCTCAACTTTCTACTTGTCTATTGCCCATGAACAATTCAACGCCCTTAGCAATATAAGGCCTACATGACCAATCCTTACTTAGATCCTCAATGATATTAAATTGGAGGAATTTAAAAATGAGGTAAGACAAGCAAATGATGTGTTCAAAAAGAAGATGATGAACACTATAAAAGGTATAAGTGAAAAAATATCTTGTCTCATGTGAATTCCACCAATGAATTTTAATTGGTAGATTAGTTAAAATTATAGTTTTAAATTATTTAAATACCAAAATATTAAGATTAGAGATTTTATTTGATTATTTAAGTATTTATTATAATTTAGAAGAGTTTATAAGTTACAAGAATCTTATTAAAGAAGAGTCATAAAAATTAAGTCTTAGTAAATCTTAAAGGCAATTATCTTAGTTCTTTTAGTATTTTTTCTTAATTAAAAGAATTAGTATTTAATTATTAAGACAAATATCTACATTGGACTTATATTTATATATATCACTTATTAGAAATATATAAATACTATTTAATAAGTAGAAGAAGCGTGAAAAAAAAACCTCATGTCTTTATACTTATTTATGTAGAAAATAGGATTTTAGATTGATTTAAATTGATTTTATTATTATAAAAAATCACCAAGATAGAATAAAATAGTCTTAAATTGATGTTAATATCTAAAAAATATTATAGAGATTTTAATAATTTATTTAGAATTTATTTAGAATTATTTAGGAATTTTTAGAATAATTTTGAAGATTTTGGTAAAAATAAATTTTACTATCTTGGGAACCATTATGAAGAAATAGAGCAAGATTTGAAGGCCATACAAGGTTTCTAAGCTAATTGGATATTTTTAAACACCATGGTGAAGTAAAAAATATAAAAAAATAAATTTTACTAGTAGAAAATAGGAGGACTAGTAGCTAGTATAGTCTTTGTAGAAAGGGAGGTGCACAAGTCCCATATGGATTGTGGCACCTTGGATGTAGGTAGGAGGATAAGACTAAGGCCTCGTGGCCTCTTTAGGACACCTATATACACTACTTGTGAGCCTTGGTGAGATTTGAAGTCATGATCTTTTAAGCAAATTATCCTTGAGGTAAAAATTTTCTACTTAATTTTTCTATTATTTACCTCTTATCTTTAAATTATCATAACTTACTCATAATAATTCATATTTATATAAATTTTATATCATTAAAACGGTAAAAAAATAATCTATTCAAAAATATTATTTTTATTTTTATTTTTTATTTTTTACTTTTACTTTTACTTTTTACTAAGTGAAAACACAATGAACAAACTCTGACTTAGTTTGAATTGTGCACTTGCTTGATATCATTTATTTCACTTATTTTTTTTGTAGTTGTTCTTCTTGTTGTTCTTGTTAATTGCCTCCTTCACTTCATTTCACCAATAATAAGCAACTTTTAAGTAAGGCCATCTTGTAATTTGGATTGAGGGGTGAATTTTACCCTCACATTTTGGTGCGTATGCTAGTAGGTAGTGCTTCTAATAGTGTGGGTGATTGTGGAGTGAGTTAATGGTGGTTGATCTTTTTTGTGGACTTTTTGAATGAGCATTTCAATCCTATCCTCCATCATTGGTAAGTCTTCTACCTTTATTCATTATTGCTATAAACAAAGCTTTTATCATTTATAGTCAAAACAAAACAAATAAAAATTAAATAGATAGTGATTTGCTCTCGGACTTTTATCAATCAGTTTTTATGTGCTTGTTATCTGAATTTGGAAATTTGTGAGGTTGTGTATCTTGATGATAGCTTTCTAAAAAACTATTACACATTTGATTTGGATCAAATTTGAATTTTTGGTGAATTTTTGATTGGAAGAGAATTCACTGCCCTTGAAGTTGCTTCCAAGAGTGATTTACTCTCGGGTTTTCATTAATCAGTTTATATGTGATTGTTATTTGAATTTGAAATTTTGTAAGGACATGTATCTTGATGTTAGCTTTCTAAAGAGCTATCACATATAAAATTTGAAGTTGGATTAAATTTGAATTTTTGGTGAAGTTTTGATTAGAAGAAGGTTCACTGCCTTAGAAGTTGCTCCAAAGAGTGAATTGCTCTCAGATTTTTGTCAATCAATTTTTAGGTGTTTGTTATCTAAATTTGAAATTTTGTGAGGATATGTATCTTGATGTTAGCCTTCTAATGAGCTACTATACAATCAACTTGAATCAAATTTGAATTTTTGGTCAATTTTTGATTGGAAGGGGATTCACTGCCTTGGTAGTGTTGTATACTCTTTGTTTGAAAAGGTATTTCTTGTTGCCTATTGATTATTTTCAAGTGAATTATTTTGGAGTAGAAACACTTAAAGTGTAAGCTTTGATTGGTGCAACTTTTATTGAAGTTGTATCAATATCTAATTTGTGGCAAATTTTGGAGTGAAGAGAGGTTGTTGCCTTAGGCACAATACAATTGAGGTTGATAAATTCTATCTCTTCAATCATTGACATTGTTAATTTTATGTTATACTTTTAGATTTTGTATTTAAAAGTTTTTTTGTTTTCTTTTTTCTTTTTCTTTGTGTTTAAAGTTTAAATTATAGATAAAAAATAAATAAAAAAATAAATAAAAAATAATTAAAATTAAAATTAAAAATTAAATAAAAATTTAAATAAATTAAAAAGAATAATTAATTTTTTAAAAAAATTAAAAATTAAAAAAAAGAAATAATAAAAATTAAAATATAAAATTAAAATATAAACAAAAGAAATTAAAATTAAATTATTAATAATAATAAAAAGTAAAAAAATGGAAATAAAAAAATAATAATAATTTAAAATAATCATTTTAATAATAAAAACTAAACTTAATTAATAGTTTTAATTTATCTTAAATATTAAGTTTTATCTCTATTTTTTATTTTTTATTTAAATCTTATCTTAATTTATATTATTTTTTCTTTTTGAATTTTACTTATATACTTATTTTTTCTTTTTTTCTTTTTTTATCTTTAATTTTTATTTTTTGTTTAATTTTTATTCTTTTTATTTTTATTTATATTATTTCTTTTTTAACATATATGATAAATTATAGATTGACATAAGTTTAATATATTGTATTTGATTTGATTTGTTTTTTTTTATTAATCTGACTTTTATGCAACATTGTTACTCCTAACTTGAATTAACATTTGATTAAACTAGTATTAGTATTAGCATTATTTGGTGGTTCTTTTTGTGTTGGTTGTCACTTCAAAAGCATAAACAGTGGAATCCAAGTACAACTTCAAGTATAAAGACTAATCTTCATAAGTTTTAAACCTTAGCTTTTCAATTATTTGAAATTTTAGACAAAAGCTAAGAAGGAGAATGGCTAAGAGAAACTTGTTGGATTTCAAATCTTATGTCTTTTTTTTATTTGAAATTTTAGGTACATTTAGGAAAGAGCAAGGTGGGACTCACTGTCCTATAGGTAATATCTTAACCATTCTATCACCTTGTAGTATAATTGAATATTAAAATATTCAATCATACGCACCAAATTTTTTTCCAATCTATCTCTTTTGTTAAGAGAATATGATTGTGTTTGTGAAAGGCGCTTCAATTTTTAAATATTTTGTAGGGAAGTGAAGTCGGATTGATGGTTAGCATGACTTTTTTTTGGCATTGAACCTATACTTGTAGGAAGTGATGTATCCCATGAGGCATAGTTAATTATTGTAGGTTGCCCTACAAGTTGCCTTTTACTTGGTCCATCTAATTTTTGTGATATCCATGTGTTAAAATTTTTAAATTACTTATACTATCCTTGGTCTTATTTTCCAATCTCTAATAGTGAAACAAATTCCAATTAATGGATGATTCTGCCATTTTAAGATTGGCACAAGATCTTAAATTGGTATTTAGTTGAAATATATATATCACTTGTGAAAAAGGTTTAATTATTGGATGATACCACTATTATGAAATTAGTACAAGATTTCATCTTAGTATATACTTAATCCATGTGCTTCACATATAGATAAGAAAAAAAAAGACTTTATGTTATTTTATAAAAATAAGTAATATATTATAAATTCTTAGATTTATTTTGGTTGTCTAAATCATCTATTAGGTCTTCTTTTATCTTAAGTGAATAATTCAAAAATAATATATTTAATAATATGCCACCTAAATTTAAGTCTAAGGTAGCTTATCCTCTAATCAATCATTTTTTATAATCTAGACGTATTTTACAAGACCAAAAGAAGATAGAACCTATAGTTATAGAAATCCACATATTAAAAGAACTTTGTGACAAGTTGTTACATGCTTCTATTCAAATGGAGTATGGTAGAGGCCATCCTTTAGATCCTCAAGTAGAACCTTCATCCTTTTCAACTACACGTGCTAATGTAGCAAATAGAGGTAATCAACATCTTCCTATAGACATTCAAATTGATTCTATGATGTTATCTAGAGGACTACCTATCATTATACCTTCAAAATTATAAGGAACAATAATTCTACCTAATCTTCTAAGGTTTAGTAGATGTATCAATGAAGATCCAACAGCTCATATAGAATGATTTACAGAAGTATTGATTATTAGTTTAGTGACCAATCATGGATACTATTTGATATAGTTTCCAACAACTTTAACAGATTTTACATATGCATGGTTTAGATCCCATGTAGAAGGATCCTTTACTACATGGGAACAATTCTTAATAGCCTTCTTTCGCCAATTTAGATCCATAATTAGCCAACAACAAGCTCTTTTAGCTTTAACAAATATTAGACAAGGTCCTTCCAAAGATATCACCTCTTGTGTGAGGCGATTTCATGTAGTATGTACTTGATATGTTGGTAATTTTTTAAATGAAGATACGATTAGGCACTATTTTATCTAAGGTTTTGCCATACCTTCTATAATTTAAGATATATTAAACAAAAGACCTAAAGATTTAAAAAGCTCTATTCAAGCTGCTTTGGAGGTGGAAATCATTGATAAGGAAAATGATTGTATACTTAGAAGGACAAAAGAATCAATACCAACTATCATACCTTTGCAACATCAGCCAATAGAATCCCATTAATATTTACCTTTAAGCTACCCTCAATCTTCTATCTCTCTATTGTCCATGAATAATCCAATGTCCTTAGCAATAGAAGGCCCACATGATCAATCCTTAGTTAGATCCTTCAATGATTTTAGATTTGAGGAATTTAAAAGTGAGGTAAGATAAGCAAATGATGTGTTCAAAAATGAGATAATGAATACTATGAAAGCTATAAGTGAACAAATGTCTTGCTTCATTAAAAACTAAAATTATTTGGTAGATCCTAAATACCATGAATTAGGAATTCATACCTTTGGATTATGGTGTACAAACTACAAATAAATGAACTATACATTCTAATTTTGTCCATAGTTTTTTCAACATCCTATAAAAAAAATCAATCCCAACTCTATGAGCTTCCTTATCAACTGAAATAAGTAGGTCCAATTGTCCTTTCAAATCAAAAGAATAATATAGCACCTTATCATACTTGTAAAAAATTACATTGAGTAGGTCAATGTTGGATTAAAAATGGAATAGTATACTCTAATTGTGGAGGATCTCATCCTATAGATTGTTATAAAAGATCCAATAAGATTATTTCCTTAAATTCTTTTTCAAAAAATTATATCAACCAAATTATAAGAGACATTCGAGGAGTTAGATTTGCAGATCTTATTATTATAAATGGTCCATCAAATATATATTATGACCACTTTAAGTAATAATCAAAATTCCCAACTTTCAATGATAGTTCAAACCAATCAGAGAATGTTACAAGGATTCCTAACATATAACCAAAATCCAAATCAAAACCAACAACTATCATCTTTTCAAGATGTTAGATATACAATGGTTCAATCTGATGTGCCTTCTACATCAAATTTACTATCCTCTCAATTTAACTTAGTGCAACTAGAAAATAAGAAGATCTCTTTGGACAATAGATATTTATCTTTTTTACTTGTTACTAGAAGTATGAGTACTAAAAAACCAATAGATTTAGCACAAATTGAAAAAGATGATGTATTTGTGGATACTTTAGAAGAATCACCTAAGTTTGTAGAATTGAAAAAAACTACCTAAGAAATAGCTAAAGAACTAGAAGACAACCAATTGTCTTTTTTAGTAGAACTTGATGAAATAGGATATTAATTTGTAGGCAAAGAAGGACCTTAGACTTCAAGTATTTTTTTAAAACATCTAATACCTATCAAAACCTTCAACCTTATAAAACCATATGATTTATGACAAGATCTTGGTAGGACTAAGGCCAACATTTCTTTTGGTTAATTAATTCAAGTAGCACCAATCATTAAAAAAAACCTCAAAGAAAGAATAATTATATGAAGAAAAGCCAAAAACACAGAAGAAATAGCTAGAATTGAAGTTGAAAATTTAAATGGGGATATTACAAAAGAAGAAGAAAGGAAGAATTGAGAATATGGACCTATTGAGATAGATGTAGAAATTGTGGATAAAATTATTTCTAAGGTCATAGTAGATGATAGAAATAGTATTAATATCATGTCTAAATTCACTATAATTAAGTTAGAATTGGAAATCATTCATAAGGCAGTTATAAAAGTTAAATTAGCTTATCAAAGATCTTTTCAATTACTAAGTCAAATTTGTGATTTACACATGTGAGTACGAGGTGTAGATTATATGATATCATACTATGTAATACGATTATATGAAGAATCTGATAGCTATCCTCTTTTATTAGAGAGAAGATGGTTGAGGCAATCTAAAGGAGTGACCAATTGAGGGGCTTCTAACCCTTATTTTATTTTTGAACCTATAGATAATTGTACAAAAATAATGATATCTAGCTATATTAGACTTCAAACCTTAGTATCCTTATAAAAATATTATTAAATATAGAATCTAATCAAATCAATTTTATCCAATCTAATTTAATTTCAATTATTACACTCAAAAAAAATATATTGATCTTGGATTATATGAATATAAAGATGAAGGTGATTTTATAGAATGGTTAGAAGAAAATCCTTATAAAGAAAAAGACATCCACATTTGATTTATAGATGTAATTGATTGGTTGGACCTTAAAGATGATTGCCCTGATCTTATAACTTTGGTTGATGATATTTGTATAAATGAAGCCATTAGCTTAGAAATCAATAGAATCCAAGTTGAAGACCTTGATGATATTATAAAAGAAGAAACCATCATGCCTCTTCTTTTATAATTTAGAAATACATTCCGAGGCATTGATGTTGGATATGAAGTACCTACTTATCTACCAATATCTAAAGATTGGTATCTTTGATCTATTGAACTAATACATATAATAGAATAAGATTGGATAAAAATTCCAATTAATTGTGATGAAAAAGAACTCAGATATATCAAGTTTGAATCCCAATTAGATGAGAAAGAATTAGAAAAATATAAATCCTTGATAATGGAATATTGCAATATATTTACTTGGTCTTATAAAAACTTAAAAGATATTCCTCCTAGCATTTGTCAACATACTATCCCACTTCTTCCAAATACCACACTTATTAGATAAAAACATAGAAGACTCAATCCTAGGATGCAACTTATTGTGAAGGTAGAGTTGAAAAGGCTTCTTCAAGCAGGATTTATAAGGCCTATAGAAATTATAGATTAGTTGTCTCAAAGATTATTGTCTTGGTAAAGAAGAAGAGAGGAAATAAGCTTAGGATTTGCATGGGCTATTGAAATTTGAACAAGTTCATTTTGAAAGACCATTTTCCATTACCTTTTATTACTTCTATAATAGATGATGTAGCAGAGCATGACTTATATAGTTTTATGGATGGCTACTCTGATTATAATTAAGTATTAATAGCTCCTGAAGATTGGTACAAGATTGCATTTACATCACCTTGAAGAACCTTTGTATATATTGTCGCACTATAATTGCTTACAATATATAAAAATTAGTCAAAATATAAAATATATTCATAAATTCTAATATATGTTAGAATGATTAGAAAAGTAAATTAAAAGGAATTGGTATAAGAAACTTTATTTTAGATTTTTACTTAGTTTGGTTATGGCTTTTAAATTAAATAGAACCTAAATATTTAATATAAAGCCTTGAGAGGCAATTGGGATCCAAAGAAGAAGAATTAAATTACTAAGAGGCCTATTTAGAAGGATGAAGATAAAGTGAGGATGAATGAAGACAAGGGATGAAGTTCTTCATTCCTATTGGTCAATGGTCATGTCTAATAGGCTTTGAAGAGGCTACCCGCAACAAGAATTTGGGTTTTGGTAATTTCAAGGAAGCCATTTGAAAATCAAAGACTAGGATCAGAAAGTTATTTTTTGTACTATAATTTTAATATAATAATCAAGAGATTTGGAATTTTTATGAAGGAGGAGTAGGCACTTGAAATTAAGGTGTACAAATTATATCTATTGTTATTCTTTTGAGGATTTGAGGAGTTATATGAAAGCTTTTAGAAATTGGAAGGTATAAATAGAGAGGTGATTTCAAGATCTACATCTGATGAGGAAGAATTATTACAATTAGAATTCTAAAGAAAGAGATATTGGAAGTCAAAGACAGCAGATTGAATTTTAAAGGCAATAAATAGGTTGTTTTGTTGATAATGATGGAATTTGCCATATCTTAAGTTTTTGGACGAATTTTTATCTGAAACTTTCTAAAAAGGCTTATTATTATGCTAAAAAGATATACATCAAAGTTTTATAGCATTTAAACTTTTAAATTGTGAGATATGATGAATTTAGTACATAGATGTTTGTAAACAAGGGTTTGAAGCTATTGTTAGGATTTTCACAATATTTGAGGATTGATAAAGAATCAATGGTTGAAAGTTGTTGTGGCATTTGTAAAGACTACATTAGTACTTCATATAAATTTTGAGTGGATTTAAACAATTAGATTAAAAGTTATGAATTGATAAAGTTTGAAAAAAGTTCCTTTTTTATAAGGGAATGAGGGTTTAGAGTATTTTGTTATATTTTGAGTGTTTTGTGAAATAAAACTTATGTATTGGATATAATAGCCCTATAAAGAAGTCTTTTTTATAAAATTGGCGGTTTTATTATTTTGGATCTTGGTTGAGTAATTAGTGGTAGTGTGAGGATAAAATTCACTTTTCAACCTAATTTATAAGGTGGCCTCAATTAAGAGTTGCTTATAAATTGTGATATGAAGTATAAGGAGCAATAAACAATAATGAAGGAAAACAACAATACAAAACAAATAAAATATGTACACTAAAATAATTACACACTATAAAACTAATTATAGTCTATTTACTAGATTTTTATCTAGTAAAAAATTAAAATAAAAAGTAAAAATTATATTTTCAAATAGATAATTTTTTTATCTTTTTGATGATGTAAAAAAAATATAAATATAAGTTACTATGAATAAGTTATGATAATTCAAAGTTAAAAGGTAAATAATGGAAAAAATTAAGTAGAAATTTTTATCTCAAGGCTAACTTGTTACAAGATCATGGATTTGAACCTCACCAAGACTCACAAGTAGTGTATATGGATGTCTTAGAGGGGCCACAAGGCCTTCGTCTTATCCTCCTACCTACATCCAAGGTGCCACAACCCATATGAGACTTGTGCACCTCCCTTCTTACAATGACTATACTAGCTATTGGTCCTCCTATTTTATACCAATAGAACTAATAATTTTGTATTTTTGACTTCACCATGGTGTTTAAAAAATCTCTATTAGCCCAAGAACCTTGTCTGGCCTTCAAATCTTGCTCCATTTCTTCATAATGGCTCCCAAGGTGGTAAAACTCATTTTTACCAAAGTCTTCAAAATTGCTCTAAAAATTCTTAATAAATTCTAAATAAATTCTAAATAAATTATAAAAATCTCTATAATATTTTTAAGATGATAATATCAATTTAAGACTATTTTATTCTACTTTGGAAATTTTTCATAATAATAAAATCAATAAAAATCAACTCAAAATCCTATTTTTTATAAAAATAATTAAGACAACATGAGATTTCTTTCTCATCCTTCTTCTACCTACTAAGTAATATTTATATATTTTTAATGAGTAATATATGTAGTTAGAAGGCCAATGTAGACATTGGTCTTAATAACTAATTTTCAATATTTAATAATAAATAAAAATACTAAACCAACTAAAATAATTGTCTCCAAGACTTACCAAAATTCTATTTTTGTAACTTTTCTTCTAATAAGATTTTTATATTTATAAATACTTCTAAATTCTAATAAATATTTAAATAGTCAAAAAGACTTTCTAACCATTATATTTGTATAATTAAATAACTTAAGATTATATTTTTAACCAATCTACCAATTAAAATCCATTGGTGGAACTCACAGGTAGTCAGAAGCCCAGCGCTTTCTTGAGACAAATTCTTTCTATTACAACAACGTGGTAATGCCTTTTGGATTATATAATATTATTTCAGCTTTTCAAAAAATCATGACGTATGCATTTTCAGACCTTCTTCAAAAAACCATGTCAATTTTTATTGATGATTTTAGTTGTCAATTATCAAAGGATGATCACCTTAAAAGCCTTCAATTGTACTTCCAAAATTGTAAAAAAATAGGAATTTCTCTTAATTCAAAGAAAGTTTATTTAACAGTTAAGAAAGGAATTTTATTGGATTATGTCATTTAAAAAAAAAAAAAGAACTTGATCTTGAAAAAGTAGAAATTATTACAAATCTATTGGCACAATTGACATAGATTTGTAATACTTTCTATGTCTATTGTGATGCCTTTGAATTTGCAATAGGTAATGCCTTATGTCAACTAAATGATAAAGGTGTGATCTATCTTGTTGCCTTTGCTAATAAACAATTGACAAGTGCTGAATCGAATTATACAACCATAGAATGAAAATGCTTAGCTATGGTTTTTTGTGTCAAAAAGTTTTTGTACTATCTTTTAATGAACAAAGTCATGTTCTTTATAGACCACATGGCTCTTAAATACATTATAAGTAAACCAAACTTAAGTGATAGATTAGCAAGATGGATATTATTTTTAGCAAAATTTTATTATACAATGCAATACAAACCAAGAAAACAACACAAACAAGCTGATCATCTTTCACAATTATCTAAACCTATAAGGATCCATGATATAGATGATAAACTTCCTCAAGCCCATTTATTCCATGTTATGGTAGTACCTACTTGGTATGAACATATTGCCAAATTTTTAAGTACTGAATAATTATCCAATATCTTATCAAAAAATGAATAATGGAAGATTAGAGTGAACAGTACTTATTTTGCCTTTATAGCCAAGAAATTATATTGTCAAGGAATTGATGGAATTTTAAGACGTTGTCTTACTTATGACAAAGTACCACTTGTGTTAAAAGCTTGTCACTCAAGTATTTATAGTGGATACTTCTCTAATCAATTAATAGCTCATAAGATCCTTAAAATAGGATATTTTTGGCCTACAATGTTTGTTGATTTAAAATCATTTGTAAGAGCTTGTAATGCTTGCCAAAGATATGCATGCAATGATTTAAATCTTGTAATGCCTTTAAATCTTTTACTTCTACTTATTCTATTTGAAAAGTGAGATATAGATTATATTGGATCTATTTATTCTATATCTTTTTGTCAAATATAATATATTATTGTAGCCACAAAATATTTGATTAAATGACAAAAGCAAAAGTTGTCAAGAAGGCTAATGCTAAATAAACTGCCATAATTTGTATGAAAATTTTATAGCGTGCTTTGGTTGTTCAAAAATCTTTATAACTGACAATAGTTCTCATTTTTTAAATGAAACCATTAAAAAAATGATCACATTATTTACCATTAACTATAGGAATACAACTCCTTATCACCTTCAAACAAATAGTCTTATAGAAAGAGTCAATCAAACTTTAATTTGCATATTGAATAAAGCTGTAATGGATTCTAAACGTGATTTGAATCTTATGCTTATTTTAGCTCTATGGGCTTATCAAATTACTTACAAAGTTTTTATACAGTGTCATATGTCGTAAAGTCTTACTTGAAAATACTTCGGATACCTGGCTATAGAAGATAAAAAGAAAATACGTAATAATAACTAGTCTTAATCTTTTTAATCAATCTCTAAATAATCTTTAACCAAATCTTAATTAAATTTTAGTCAATCTTGGTCAAATCCAAATAAATCCTAAAATAAATCCTAATAATCCTAAAACAAATCCTAACTAAATTCTAATCAATCCTGATGAAACCTTAATAAATCCTAAAATATACCTTAATAAATCCTAAAACAAATCTTAACTAAATCCTAGTCAATCTTGATCATATTTTGCAATTTTGTAAATTTTAAGATGTAATCTCCCAAATGGCCGAATAAGAGAAGCAGAAGTCTACCAAATCGGATATAAACGTTGGATCAATCATGATCAAGGATATTATAGACTCTGAAATGGAGGAACCATCTACGACAATAGTCACTACTCGAAGTTCTCAACTAAGACCCTCTGAAGAAATAGTTCTGCCGAAACAAGAGCCCAAACGTGCTAAGTCAAAAGAAGATTGGAAGCAAGAGGAATAACTTAGCAATACGATGTTCCTCGAACTCAAGCACATTGAATATGAAGAAAGCCATAACAAACCAGCGCATTCAGCACTCAATTCCTCAACAAAAAAAATATCACCTAATTAGAGCAAACTACCACAGTTTTGTGACTAATCCAATCTTTTGATAACACCACCAGATTCACTACACGCTACAATTAGAATCTCAAACAAAAAATAACCACCCACTAGTACTCGACTTGAATCAATGCAAGAAGACATTGAAGAAATAGGTGCTTAATTATTGAATCAACCAATGACCATCACATTGGGCCAACTATTGAAAGTTGCACTAATAATCACAGAGTTGTTCTTGATTCAAAAAATTCATTTGATTGTCAATCGGTGTCGTATGGCGTGAACTTCTATCTAGGAATATACTGGGTACCTGGATATAGAGAGTTTATCTGTAACTTATTGGCCAAGCTCTAATAAATTATTTGTCCTTAATAAGAAGGAAAAATACACACAATAATATAAAAATATATATTGTATAGATAAAACTTATTATTTATAAGTAGGTTTGTACATAGGATTTTTCTATGACATGTAGAAAATCCTTAGGAATCTTTTAAAGACTTATTTATATATCAAAAATTTATCATGGCTCTATATATCTATCTTTTACACTTCCATGAAGTCTTTGCTTCCAAAACCCTTTTAAAATAAACAAAAGTCCAAATTTGCAACAAAATCCCTTCAAAGTATTTTTTTCCCACCAATGATGTTTTTTTTTTCAAAATTTAGAAATTCATATATTGTGATTCAATTGTTCACTCTTTTTTAAACTTATAGACATAGTAGATTTTATTCTTAAGCTTTATCAAAAAATAATCAATTGCAAATCTTCTTATGATTGTCCAATATCTCAAAAATCCTAGCAGATGCTTAAAATCCTAGCTCAAAGATATCCAAGCACTATTTTCCTTTTATCTCACAAATCCAAAATCTTAATGCCACAAAATTTTTTTACATAGTCTTGTGACATAAACATATACACTCTTGAAAATTTTGAGCCAAAAATCTTTCAAATTGCTTAAGATATAGCTCAAAATGTAACCATTAGTTAAGCAGGGTCACTTACTGCCTTTAGCTTGCAAGCACTGACTTCAATTCCTAATATCTCCTTTATTCTAGCTTGAATTTTATCAAGCCATATATTTAAAATATAGCCAAAAAAATGTTCTTTCCAACTTTAATTGCCAATCTTCTATTATTCTTTGTATGTATAAAGTTATGCCTAAAAGAGTGACAGTAGGCACAATTTCAACATCCTAACTTTGAGCACCTATATCTCTTTCATAAGAAGTCCAAAGCATGCAAGATTTGTAACAAAATCACATCTAAAAATCTAAACTTATTGATCCTAGCTTTTGATGTTCAACTCCTCTCCAAAAACAAATCCTAATCTCTAATAAAATCCCAGACAGCCTCCTTGAAGTCCATTGGGTATGATTTTTGGCCAATTAGAATAGAGATTTCTATCATTCACCTCTATCCATCCACATGGATGGCCAAACTATCCTTTTTATACTAAAAATCTTTTTTTAATCCTTCTTCTTATAAGATTTACATACTTTGTGCTTTAAGCATTATATAAAAAAGTAAACTAAGATTTTAAGGGTCACCAATGTTTAACAAAGGTGACTTAAGATGTATATAAGTTATTGTCAATATAAATCAACCTCAAAATCACTACCAAAAAAAAAAAGATTATATAAATCTCAATAATAATCTTTTTAGATAGATTCTTTTTAAATTAATAACCTAATTACATCTTATAAGTAATAAAAGCCCATTAATATGGCTCTCATTTAACTATGTAGTAAATTATATATTATATATATATATATATATATATATATATTTTTTACATAGTAGCCGAATCACAATACGACACCGGGTACCCGATGTCAGTAGCTTGATTGTTCCTAGTCTTTGAATATTTGAACAAGTAGAAGTGGATTTAAGAGCTTTAGCTATCAACTGCAACCTCTTCATTTTATCGATATAGATTGGTACTGACACATTGGATGATGTATTATTGGATAGTGGTTTAGATATAAATATCATTACTAAAGATGAACAAATCAAGCTGGGAATGGCCAAATCCAAACTAGCCCCCTATCAACTATTCATGGCAAATCGAGCTCTAGTTGATCCCATCGGATTGATTTTGGATGTTCAAATCAAGGTATATGGCATTCCCTACATTATTGCATTAATTATCATTTGAAACAAAAAAATCAATAATGCATTCTGTTTGCTTTTCGATTGATCTTAGTTAGTTGTAGCAAAAGTCATACACAAGTGGAGAAACCATCAAGTTACCATTTGTGGTAATGGGACAATTCAATTGGTATCAATAGAAATTAGTTTCAATGGATGAATCCCAAGATAGGATTCCAATCAAAGCTACCTAAAGTCTTAATCTGTTATAATTTTGTGGAAGGATTAACTAATTAATATGAATTAAACCTATTCATGATAGAAAAAAAACTAATTTCTACTGATACCATCCACTTATCCAATACTAAGGGCGCTTTGGGATGGAAAGAATTGAGTAGATCCTATCCAAAATAGTTCTATGAGTATATGGTGAAGGATATTCAAGTGGATGAAATGCCCACTCAAGTGAAGATCTCAAGCCAGAACATAAAAATCTAGATAGAAACCAAATCCAAATCAATTTGAAATTTTAACGTTGTTGTGAAGTGACACAACCATTAGATGAAAGAAAAAGAAAAAAAGACATGCCTATGGCAGATCGAGGGGTCTTTGGTAGATTAAAGAGTGGGATTAGAGACCAAACTTGAGAAGGTCTATTTGAGAGTTAATTTTGAGTGATTTAAAGAAGAATTGGCTTTGTAAGAGGTTTACAAAGTCAAGGTTGTATGAAGAGACTTTGGAATCTTGTGAAATAAAGAGAGGTTTATATTTTTGAGCTTTCTAGGAATTTAATTTTAGATCTACAAGTAAAATTTTAAGGATTTGTGATTAGAATTGTAGATAATGTATATTATAATTTTGAACTGGATCAAATAATTCAATTGAGAGTTATTGGAATTCAAGTGCGCTAAGATCTTGGAAGTTGAGGTTTGAGGGTTAATGAGGATTTGCTAGATATTTAGTGATTTGTCAGTTAGATTGAGGTGAAAGTTTTTTATATAGATAATAGATAAGATTTTTTATCTTTATATGTATTTTAAGAGTAATTGAATAATACAAATAGAAGTTATTTGTGTTAGAAATTTAATATTAGGATTAGAAAAAGAGGGTGGCTATCATCTAAGTAAAAGTTTGATTATAACTTTTGGTAGGTAAATTAGATTTCTTTCAAGTTTCTTGTATGAATTGTCAAGTAAATTGTTGAAAGATATATAAAATTTAGACTAAGATCAATAGTTAGATCATTAGCTATTATAGTTTAAATCTACTATAGGATTTGTTAGGATTTAGATAGGATTTGTTAAAATTTAGTTAGAATTTGATTAAGGTTATTAGGATTTATTTAGGATTTACTTAGAATTTAATTAGGATTTGTTAGAATTTGATTAGAATTTGATTAGAATTTAATTAGAATTTGATTAGGATTTAATTAAGATTTGATTAAGATTTATTAGGATTTAATTAGGATTTAGTTAAGATTTGACTAGGGTTTGTTAAGATTTGACCAGGATTTTATTAGGATTTGATTAAGATTTAATTAGGATTGACTAAGATTTTATTGGGATTTGACTAAGATTTTTTAGAATTTGATTAGGATTTATTAGGATTTATTTAGGATTGAAAAGGATTTGATTAAGATGTTTAGAATTTGATTAGAATTTGTTAGGATTTAATTAGGATTTGATTAAAATTTAGTTAGGATTTGACTAAGATTTGTTAGGATTTTATTAGGATTTAGTTAGAATTTGACTAAGATTTATTAAGATTTGATTAAGATTTAGTTAAGATTTGATTAAGATATTTAAGATTTGATTAAGATTTAGTTAGGATTTGACTAGGATTTTTTTAGGATTGACTAAAATTTGACTAGGATTTGTTAGGATTTGATTAGGATTTAGTTAAGATTTGACTAGGATTTATTAGGATTTGATTAGAATTGGTTTAGAGTCTAACTAAGATTTGATTAGATTTTTTTAGGATTTTTGATATATTATTTTATATTTAATTGAAAAATCTAATTAAAATTTTAATGATTGAAGCATACTTGTAGTTTTATTTGTAAATTTATATAATATTATTAGACATATTAGGACCTGTTATTGTTATTTTCTTTTTATCTTCTACAGCTAGGTACCCAACACATTCTCAAGCAGGACTTCACGACATACAACAACGTGGGCATTGATCCTAAATCTAAGCAATTATAAATTAATGCCAAATTAGTACCCAAATTAGCTACGATAATTGAACAAGTGTTAAAGGATTATAGTGATGTATTTGCTTAGTCATACAAGGAATTGAAGCAGATTCTAGCCAACCTAGCCAAATACAAAATTGAGCTCGACTCTAATATTTGACATGTGCACCAAACTTTATGCCAAATGAACGTGAATTATGCCAAAGCAGTGAAAGAAGACTTTGATCGACTATTGGATGCAGGATTCATTAAGGCAATCAAAGAGGCGTCATGATTATTATCTATTATAGTTATTCCAAAAAAGAATGGTCAACTTTGAATTTTTGTTGATTATCATTGACTTAACTAAGCCACTTGCAAGGATATCTTTTTCTTACTCTTCACACATGATGTTCTTAACAAAATAGCTAGTCACCTCTTATATTCATTCATGGATGGTCAAAGTGGATATAATTTGATTAGTGTCTACTCACCTAATTAATATAAATAGCTTTAATTATAGAATGAGAAGCATATGTATGGATTGTAATGCCATTTGGACTCACAAACATCCAAGCCACATACCAACATATCATAATGAAAGTATTTCAAATATATCTTTGAAAATTTATGTGAATCTTCCTTAATAATTTTTATATTTATAGCAACTTCAATACTCACTTGTGCAAGCTGAAACTTTATTTCAAAAAATATCAAGAATTCAACATTAATCTTAACCTGGACAAATGTTTATTCTTAGTCTATTGAAGAGTCATCTTCATATATGTAATCTCGAAGGAAGAAAAAAATTTGGATCCCAAGAAATACAAAGCCATATAACTAATGCCTCAACCAAAGAATTTGCATGACATATAAATTTTCAACAGCCTCACCCAATTCAACTGCTATTTTATTCAAAATTATAGAAGAATTATAGAACCAATTACAAAATTAATACAAAAATTTGAAATATTTTCTTAATTTATTTAGTTAACAAGCCCCAAACATTATTGTATTATGTGTTGTTTGGTTTGAAAATGCACTGGGCACTTGGCTGTGGAATGTAAGGCTGTATTTATAAAATACAAGAAATCCTAATAGATTTCACTCCATATAAGAAGAATACAATCCTAATTTCAATGCAAAAGTATTTAAATCCAATATAAAATGCTTAGAAATACTCTTCTTAGTAATCTCAACCACACATAACTCTAATTGCTTTCTTACCTTCACAATAAGGCAACTTAGATTTTCTTCACAAGTCTTAATCCAAGTTTCTAAGCTTTTGCAAGGTATTATTCTTAATCTGATCATCCACTTGATATAAATTTTCTTATACAAATACCACTATAAGTCATCTACATGTTCAAAAAATTTCAGCCCAATCCATCTTACAAATTGTAAGATAATGCCAAAATTCCGTACTAGTGTCTCTTGGCCTCTTACTCGAAGTTCAATGTAGATATACCAGCAACAATTTTTCCTTCTTTAACCATTAACTCTAGCTCAAATTTGATTTATATTTTGGTCTTTGCGTCTTTTAATACTGTATCAATTTTCACGTTGTTTTGATTGATAGATCTCTAGATATTATAAAATCCCTAAACAACTTCAAATTACCAAATTTTGGTACCTCTTTGTACTAATGGAAAAATATCTTTCACCTGTACTATTAGATTGTTACAAAATTTCTTGTACTCTTAGCTCACCCAATCAACCAAACACTATCAAATTTGCAAGGATAGATGTTTCATCAATTGTACAAAGCAATCAAAAGTGCTAGCCCTAAATTTATTACATAAAATTCAAATTATCAATACAAACCCTGATTTTGAATAACCATTGCTCCATCTTCACTAATCCTATCAAAGCAAATTTTTTGCCTTTGGAATAATGTGAGGGTAAAATTCACTCCTCAACCCAAGTTATAAGGTGACTTCAATTAAGAGTTGTTTATAAATTGTGATATAAAGTATAAGGAGCAATAAACAATAATGAAGGAAAATAACAATACAAAATAAATAAAATATAAAATTTCTTCAAGTTAATAAAAAAAAAAAGGTTGAGGAAGTGGAAAAGACATGGACTAAGAGGTCTTTTTGACCAAGAGGATAAAAAAGACCAGGAGGGAGATGACAAGGAAGGGTCGTGAAGAAGAAGGAGGAGAGTTTTTTTGGAAGGCATAGGATTTTTTTGATAGGCAGTATACATTTTTGTGTATAGAGGAAGCTAGGAGAGGATTTTAGATGCGAGTTATATGGCAGGGTTAATAAAGTATGTTTTTATGTAAATTCTTTAATTTTATGAACTTTATGAATCTCATCTTACACTTAAGAAACAAGAGGCACAAAAGACCCACTGTTTCTTAGGACTAAGACTCTCACCATGACATTTGGTGCTTCCATTGAGAGAGCTCTAAGGCTTCAAGATTTTTTAAGGCAAGATGGGGGATAATAGAACCAATAGTAGTCAAGCTCAAGGAGGTAGTCAAAACTTTGCAGAGGAGTTTTTTAGGGCCATGCAAATGTTTATGGGGCAACAAGTTGCCAATGCAACTCGACAAGGAGCTATAAAAGCTTTGAAAGCTGTTATTTCCAAGAATGAAAGATTCAATGGAAAGAACATTTCAAATTTTTTAAGGAATTATACTTGAGAGATGGAAATCTATCAAATTTCAGAGGAGAAGATGATAGAGACATTTGACTTGGCAGTTGTTTCAGAGATCAGAGACAAGGTGAAATATCTTCATCAAAATAATTTTGAGATTACTTAGGCCAAATTTGAAGAGAGGCTTTGAGATGAGTTTTTTGATGAAGATGAAGAAAGGATGTCCAAAAGAAATTTCCTTGATTGGGTGGAACAACAACCAGGTAACAACATGGCACCGAGTGAGTTGTTAAGATAATTTGAAAAGAAATTTGGACAACTCTCACTAACAGAGAAGAGGATTCTTGAAGTGAGAAAATCAGAATTATTTCTACAAGCTGCAAATGAAGCTTTGGAGGATAGACTATTACTTCTTCTTCAAGATAGAACAGCTGAAGGAGGTTTTAGTATCAATTGGAGACAATTGGAGGATTCAATAAGTCTTATTGCAAAGCAACAACGGATAAAGGCTAGGAGATATGGAGTAAAAATGGAAGCTTTAACACCATCAGCTACAAGGACTTCTTTAATGTTACCATCAAGCTCTTCAAAGGATAAGGCTCTAAATGAAGATACTCTAGAGGAATTGGTGAAGGGATTGAAGGAATTGAAAGTAGAGATGAGTGCTTTGAAAAGGAATATGAAGCCAAGTATTTCTCAAACTTTTGGAGGACAGAGGGGATATGTCATGAGGTGCATTTGGTGTGATGATTCCAATCACAAACGTAGTAATTGTGAATCATTTGCTGATGCCATGAAGAAAGGCATCATTATCTTCAAAGAAGGAAGGATTACAGATGCATCTACAAATTTTCCTTTGTACACTAACTTTACTAAAGGAGGAATGAAAAAATTAATAGAAGATCAAATGATGAAGCCTAAGCTAAGAGATTCGGATAATGTAGATTCTTATCAAATTGTGGCTTGGCAAAATAATGTTGAAGCTCCATGTCTTGAAAATCATGAGACTATGATTAGAGGAGCTCAGGCCATTAGAGAGAAGACAAGATGGGATGATCTAGTTGATGCAGTTAGCATCAAAGCTTCTTTAAATAAGAAAAGGAAGAATGAAGACTTTCAAGATGTCTATGTGGAAGTAAAGAGAGGAAGGAATGTAGAAGATGAAGATGTAGAACCAATGAATAAGAAGCAAATAAAAAAGGGTGATGGTATATGGGAAAGGATAAAAGAAGGATCAATAATAAATCAGCAACCACAAAATATTCTTTCATCTTTACAACCAAAAGAGGCATCAATTTCAAAGAAAAGAATGGAAGAAAACATGGAAAGGGATAAGGAGAAGAAGAAGGACATTGAGAAAGTGGAGACAGTGATAACAAGTGCAATTGACACTTGTTTGATTAAAGAGGAGGAAGAAGAGATTGGTCAAGTATTTTTTATTGAATGTAAATCAAGTTTAGAAGGAGTTATGGTTGTAGAGGATGATAAGGTGAGTCATGAGGTTGAAGAAGAAGATGTGAATGATGATATACTTGCTGATTTGGAAGAAGAAGTTTTAGACATGTTTTCTCTTCAACTTCAAAGGAAGAAGGAGGATACCACCGACAACATGGAAGAAAAAGAAGCAAAGGTATATGTTTATGCCACTTTTAATGATGGTTACCAAAAATAGCAAAAAATTAGCTTTAATGAGGCTCAAGAAGAGAAAATTGAACAAATAGAAGAATTTTTTAATGAAAAAAATGGAAAATAAGGTTTTACAAATGTTTGTTGAAATGAATATGAGTAATATAAGGGTTATTATGGATACAACATGTATCCAAAATCAAGGTGAATTTGAATATGGAAGAGTGCAAGGCTTAATGAAAAAAGCCCAGACCATCCAAATTTAAGAATGCATGGTTGAAGAAATTACAAATGAAAAGATGGTTCACAAAGACACAAAGATACTTATTTATATTGACAACTATAACTTTGAATGTGATAAAGAAAGGAAGGAGGATTATTATCATTTATTTTGGAAAAAAGTAAAGCTTGGAGAACTTCAAGATATGATTTTAGCTTTGATTATTCATAGCTTTCAGAGAAAAATCATATCTAAGAGATTTTTTGATAGGAGAAAATGGTCCATTGAAATAAGCTAAATCGATACTAAGAGTTTCAAATAATGTAGAAGATGGAGAAGAAATGAGAACAATGAAACAAATGGAGATGGTTAAGTTGGCACATGCCGGAGGATGTGTAGGTTTGGAGGGGGTGGATGTCATGTTGTAAATCAAAACATAGTGTGAAAAACATAAAAGAATGCATTAAAATAAAAAAATTAAGATTAGAAGAAAGGTTGATAGAAAATTAATAGTAAGAAGATACAATGGAAATTTACCTTGAAAAGTGAAATTTCTTCAAGTTAATAAAAAGAAAAAGGTTGAGGAAGTGGAAAAGACATGGACTAAGAGGTCTTTTTGACCAAGAGGATAAAAAAGACCAGGAGGGAGATGACAAGGAAGGGTCGTGAAGAAAAAGGAGGAGAGTTTTTTTGGAAGGCATAGGATTTTTTTGATAGGCAGTATACATTTTTGTGTATAGAGGAAGCTAGGAGAGGATTTTAGATGCGAGTTATATGGCAGGGTTAATAAAGTATGTTTTTATGTAAATTCTTTAATTTTATGAACTTTGTGAATCTCATCTTGCACTTAAGAAACGAGAGGCACAAAAGACCCAGTGTTTCTTAGGGCTATGACTCTCACCACGATACCGTTGTCGTACTGTAATTACTTACAGTATGTAAAAATTAATTAAAAAATATTATATGTTTATGAATCTAGATGTGTGTTAGAATGGTTAGTAAGTTAAATTAAAAATGGTTGATAGAAGAAACTTTATTTTATTTTATTTTACTTATTTTAGTTATGGTATTTAAAAATTATAAGATCTAAATGTTTAGTATGAAGCCTTGAGAGAAGGTTGGGACTTAAGGATGAAAATTCAAGCTAATAAGAGGCTAATTGGGAGGGATGAAATCAAGCCATGGTCGGATGAAGGCAAGGAATAGGGAACTTCATCCCTATTGGTCGAATACCATGCCCAATGGGCTTTGAGGAGGCTGCCCGCGACCTTAACAAGGGTTTTCGGCGACTTCAAAAAGGGGATTTGCAATTTCAGAGGTAGGGTTGTAAAGTTTAGGGTTTTGGGTATAGTTTGAGAGGAAATTTTAGGCGATTTGGAGTTAGGGTGAAGAAGTTATACTTGTTCAAAGTTAAAGAGTGGATTTCATACATATTGTCACTCTTTTGGGATTTCGCGGAGTTATACGGAGGCTTTTGGAGATCGGACGGTGCGGTTGGAAAGGTGATTTCAAGATCTACGTCTGTTATGAAGGAATTCTTAAGTTTTGAGTTTAGACGAAGGAGATATGAAGAGTTGAAGACAGCGCATCCAATTCCAAGGCAGTAAGTAAACCGTTTTGTTGATGGTGATGGGGTTCGCCATATCTTAAGTATTTGGACGAATTTTTGTCTCAAAATTTCTTAGAAGGTGTATTATTGTGCTAAGAAGCTATACATCAAAGTTTCATAGCATTTAGACTTTTAGATTGTGAGATATGAAGAATTTAGTACACGGGTGTTTGTAAACAAGGGTTTAAAGCTACTGCTAGGGTTTTGGCGATATCTAAAGATCAATAACGAATCGACCGTTGAAATTTGTGGTGGTAGTTGTGAAGAATATATCAGTACTTCATGTAAATTTGGAGTAGTTTTGGACGGTTGGATTAAAAGTTATGGATTATTGAAGTTTGGGAAAAATTCCCTTCCTACGGGGGAATGAGGGTTTAGAGTATTTTGTTATGTTTTGAGTGGTTTGAGGAAATTAGGCTTGTGTATTGGGTGTAATAGCCCTATGGAGATCTCTTTTATATAAAATTGGGGGTTTTTATTATACTTGAATCTTGCTTGAGTAATTAGTGGCAGCCACAAGCCCAGCGCTTTCTTGAGGCAGATTCTCTCTACCCCGACACCGTGAAATGATTTCTACATCCTAGAAGAAAGTTTTAATAACTAACTTTTATCTATTAGCTATTAAAATAAGAATTAATCTAAGAAGCTTTCATAAATCTTTTTTTAAGTATCTTAAGTTCCTAATGATCCAAGATAATTAAGTATTAAGTAGAATTTATTCTTATTTATACTTTTTACTATATAAATATGTTACAATATAACATCTACCTCCTCTAAATCTGTGCATCTTCTAGTATGCGCCAATGAAGCATATGTCATAGTTGGCATCATACCATCTCTTTATTTTCTGCACCAAGTTTTTCTTCATCATGTTCATCATCCATTTCAATATAATTATCTTCTTCAAAGTCATTGATATCTTCAATATGATCCTCCACATTTATTTCTCCATCTCGTCTTTTGAAAACCTTTACTCGCTTCTCAACAATAGGTATCTTCAATCTTGTACCATCTAATTCTTTCAATGAATATGTGGCATTATCATGATTTATTACTACTACATATGGCCCAAACCAACGTTTTAAAAACTTTCATAAAATACTATGCTGGTTATTAAAACTGTTGTCATAAACAAATACCCAATCATCTTTTTCAATTGCTTTAGGTCTCAATCGATGTCTTTTATAAAATTGAGCCTTATTCCCTAGCCTTGCCTTTTGTAATCTTTTCAATGCTAGTTCCACATCTTCTGGTCTTTATTCAAGTTGCTGCATTCTAATAGTGAACAACTCTTCTCTTGTTAATCCATCTTCCCAAGGTAGCATATTCCAAGTTGGCACATATTCTTCAATTGGCATAATAGATTTTTGACCTATCATGAGTTTCACTAGCCTATATCATGTCACCAAAGTATGTCTTGTTCGATCAGTCCATAATTCATAAAGTAGAAGTCGAGGCCATTCTCTCACTCTTCTACTACAAGCTTTAATCAAGGCTTTTATAATTGGTGGGTGTCTACGTTCACTCTTTCTATTCCCCTCTAAATTATAAGCTGTAGTCAATGATAATTTAACTCCACATCTTTTAAAGAATTCACCAGCTTCATGCATATTTAATTCTCCACGATCTGCATTGATCTTTCTCACACATCCATAGCGAAAAATAACATCCTCAAGCAAAAACCTGCAAATTCCTTTTGTAAACTTTTTTCTTAAAGCCTTACCTTCCACTTTGTTTTATAAATCTTCATGAGCCAAAACTAAATACATCATTTGCCATAATCCCATTGGCATAATAATCAAATCCACAATCCATTTAAAATGAATAGCTAAAAGATATGTTGGATGTAAAGCATCTCGATATCATATATTTGAATATATTTGATAAATTATACAAGATTCTACAAATGAAGTTACATCTTGATACATATTCTTCTACCAATATCGTTCCTTCAATTTAGCAAAAGTAGCACAATTTCTTCTATGTCTTATCCATAAACTATCATGAAATTCTTTCAATAGTTTTTGTTGATCTTCTTTGATACCTACTACTCGTTGTGACATTCCAATGTTTGATTTTGGCCTCTTCTATAAAAATCCTCCTTGTAATATGAACTTGTATGCCTTTTTCCTGATTTATCTAAATTTTTCAATCAACCAATTAACATGCTTGATTAATATGCTCAAATAATGTCTAATATCTAATAAATCCCCTTCATAATTTTCTTCATAAAATGGCTTATTTTCCTTGTTCAATTATGAAACTAAATAAAATTTTGTACCCACATCATCAATATCTTCTATCATCTCATCTTCTCCATTATATCCTGCTTGAGATAATATATTTGCTACAAAATTGTCTCTTCCCACAACATACTTAAACTCTAGATTTAATGACTTGATATAAGCAATCCATCTCAACATTGCAATGTCCAAGGTTATACAATTAATAATCTTTCCAAACAAAAGAAAACAATCTGTTTCAACTACCACTTTTGATTCAATTAAATAATCCTTTTCAGCTTTTATAATTGAAACAATTCTCCATAATTCCCTTTTCACATGAGAATATACACATTGGCATGTATTTAAAACCTTAGCTCCAAATCAAACTGCAAATCTATGTCCATTTGAATCATCTTGATCCATAGCCTATCCAATGGCAATTACAATAGTATCCACTATAAGAATCACTCATCTACTGCACTTATAATTAATTTTCCTTAATACTAGAGATAATATCAATAATTTCTTCAATATTTACATTGCTTTGATATGCTTTTTTTTTTATTTAAAATAATAACCTTTGCATAATAACTCATACAATAGATCCACTACATGAACATAGTGAGGAATCCAAATATGATAGAATATACATGCACCGAAAAACCTATGCACCTCTGTTCAAGAATTGCAATCTTCTTTTATTCTTCCAATTGCATCAACCTTGGCTGAATCTGGTATTCTTTCATAATATAAACTTCTTATATTCCAAATATAAATTTTATATCCAATAATGTAAGATGAATTCCTTCAAGCTCAGTCAATATCTTTTCACAATCATGTATATGATCAACAACATACTTGCAACATCCTCTCTTATCTAAAATTTCATCCTTGTCATCTTTTTTGCAGCTTTTAATAGGAACATCATCTAGAAAAGACATAGTCTTCTCAAGAATAAAATCCCTCAATACTTTGCTCATCCCGTTCATCATATGTACAATTGAGTTAGTAGCACCTTGAAGAAGAATACACATTCTAATTAATCCAAGTGGCATTCTCATTGTTGTCATGTCTCTACTCTCTTTTGTAAGTTAAAATTGGTCATAGCTTGAATACAAGTCATCCATTCAATAGATTGCTTTTCTTGCAAATGCTTTAGCAAATTCATCTATTATTGTTCCAATTCCTATATTTCTGATAGTCACTATATTTACTAATTGTAAATCTTGGATAAATCATAATGATCCATTTTTCTTAGGCACTGTAAACCATTGGCTAAAATATAATACAAAAAAAGATTTTGAAATCTTCATCTTCATCTTTTCTTTCAATAATTCCACCAAACTTGATAAATGCATCCTTGGCACTGGAATTGGCCTCAAATTTCAAGGTACATGTGGTATAGTGAAAATAACCATTGAAATTACAATATTTAGATCCGCACATCCAATTTCATGAAACTCAAAGGAAAATAATTTACCTCATTTTGCTAGCATTTTTTTTGAAGCATGCAATTTCTTCTGACAACAAAGAACCATCAAAATCAATCTTCAATTCTTCAAAAGTCTCTTCAATAAATTTATGCCCAATATTCCTTGGATCTCTTAAGCTCTTTTTTTTTTATGCTTCTTCTGTCTATTCTTTACAGTCTTTTGGCAAAGGTCCACCAACATGTTTCACTTTCTTATCTATTATCTTATATTTTATTTCAACCATAATCTCTGGTATTTGAAAATATTTAATCATATCATAAACTTTTTTTGAATGAATCTATATAACTTTATCATTGTCACCTAATCCAATAGATACAATTAATTCCAAAGGATCTTCCAATCAATTTTTTTCATAAATACCAATAATCTTTTTATTATCTCGATTATTATCTATCTCGATTACATTTATGATTTGGAAAAATAGTCAAAAATTATACTACCCTTCTTCCATCTTCACTACAAATCTATGCATAAATTGATCTATTATCAAATACTTTTGTTTCCATTTGAATTGCAATAATATACAGTTGTTCCAATATAAGAAGATAAGTTGTTGCATCTTGAATAAAGAAATTTTATTCCATTGCCACATCACCAATCTAAATCTTCATATTTAGGCAAACACCATACAACTCACCTCGTATATTATTGCATCTCAATATCTATTAGTAGACTTAGATATTGAATAATAGATACCTATTAGTAGACTTGGATATTGAACAATAGGTACCCTTGATCGTAAAGTGGGCACTTGAGTTTTAGATACCTACACCATTCTTTGGATACCAACCATGTCCTTCCTCCTTTCTCTTTTTGCAAGCAACTCCAATGCATCTTCAACTTCTTTCCATTTTGTTATCAATCCTTCATCCTCTTTTTTATCTTCAAGAAGAATCTCCAACCTTTCTTGCAATTCTCCATCTCTTGCTTGAAGAAATAACTCAACCTTGTTTGATCCCAAGGTTACTTTTTCTACTTTTGATAATCAAGAATATTGTCTCTCAAACTTCTTTAATAATTTAGTAGCTTATAATTTCTTGTTAGGACATTGAATTCATTCCAAAAAAGATTTCATAGTGACTCGATCAGAGTCTTCTAAGAAATACTCATCTCTCAACGCATGAGAGAATCTCTCTAAAGAGCTTCCCAATTGCTCTATAATTGATTTCACGTGTTTTTTTATCTCCGGCATTGTAGCAAGTTCAAATAATAAAATCATATCCCTTTCAGAGACTTGATTCAATTCCATTTTCTACATATAATATCTTAAGTATTTAGAGATGTCTTTTCCATCAAACTGGTCGACGTTGTTAACCATTGCTTGTAATGCTTTGATTGCTAAAGCCTCCTCATGATTCTTGTTTTGTTGCTATTGCATAAATAATATAAAAGCTTGAAACATATTTACAAAATGTGGATCTAGATACATACCTTGTCGACTAGAAAAAAATCTACTTGAAGCTTCACTTGAAGAATTACTTGACACACCACCCAAAGCTCCATCAATAACTCCAAAATCTACCTTCTTGCTTTTTTGTGTCATTAATTCCAAATAACCAAAATAAATTCTAATCTTCTACTCCAAACTTTCATGTTGGATTCACCACTTATATTGTATTATGTGTTGTTTGGTTTGAAAATGCACCGAGCACTTGGCTATGGAATATAAGGTTGTATTTATAAAATACAAAAAATTTTAATAGATTTCACTCCATATAAGAAAAATACAATCCTAATTTCAATACAAAAGTGTTTAAATCCAATATAAAGTGCTAAAAAATATTCTTTTTAGTAATCTCAACCACACATAACTCTAATTGCTTTATTACCCTCACAATAAGGCAACTTAGATTTTCTTCGCAAGTCTTGATTCTAGTCAGTGAGCTTTAGCAAGCTATTACTTCTAATCTGACTGTCCAATTGATACAAAAAATTTCATACAAATACCACTATAAGTCATCTACATATTCAAAAAATTTCAGCCCAATCCATCTTACAAATTGTAAGATAATGCCAAAATTTTGCACTAGTGTCTCTTGTCCTCTCACTCAAAATTTGATGTAGATATGCCAGTAACAACTTCTCTTTTTTCAATCCTTAATTCTAATTCAAACTTGATTTATAGCTTAGTCTTTGCGTCTTTTAATATTATATCAATTTTCACGTTGTTTTGATTGATAGATCTCTAGATATTATAAAATCCCTAAACAACTTCAATTTGCCAACTTCTCGTACCTCCTTGCACTAATGGGAAAATATCTCCCAGCTGTATTATTAGATTGTTATAAAATTTCTTGTACTCTTAGTTCATCCAATCAACCAAATACTGTCAAATTTGCAAATATAGATGTTGTATCAATTGCACAAAGTAATCAAAAGTGCTAGTCCTAACTTTATTATATTAAATCCAAATTATCAATACAAACCTTGATTTTATATAACCATTGTTCCGTCTTCACATACCCTATCAAAGCAAACTTTTTGCCTTTGGAATGAACTCAAAACTTTCTCTCAAATCCTACTTGTTGATCTCCAAATATTTTGAATCCTTGCCTTCAGTGGTTGTTTTTGTGGCTGGAGGTCTGATTTCAATCTTGTTTCATACCCGGTCATCCCCCGGGTATTAATCCAACTTATTTTAAGGATTTTTAAACCTAATCCTATCCTCAACTCAACCTTGGTATCTACCATATTAACTTTTTATTTCCCTTATCTTATTTTTATTAACTTGTGGCTTTTAAAAAAGCCATGAAACGATTTCTACACCCTAGAAGAAAGTTTTAATAGCTAATTTTTATCTATTAGCTATTAAAAAAAGAATTAATTTAAGAAGCTTTTATAATTTTTTTTTTAAATACCTTAAGTTTCTAATGAATCGAGATAATTAAATATTAAGTAGAATTTATCTTTATTCATACTTTTCACTATATGAACGTATTACAATATGACAACATCGAGTCGAGTGACGTGATAGCTACTACATTTTATGGAATTTGACTTCACGATTGTATATAAACTCGCCAAATTATATAATATACTAGACACCTTAAGTCAAATGGCTAACTATGAATCAATAATAGGTATTTCGGATGCAATTGAGGATGCCACATTACTTCATATTAAAGTTGAATGATTAGCCAATATTTGAATATATCTACAAACAGGTCGTATCCTTTTGACTATGACCAAAAAGGAACACCAAAACCTCACTCAAAGGGCCATTCTCTTTTTTATTGACATCGGGATCTTTTATAGGTGGAAAATCAACATGGTATAATATTGGATCCTCCAACCCTACAAGACTCAATAAATTTTACATGAGATGCATTTGGGTGTAGGCGGAGGATATTTTTTCTCCAAAATTATCACTCAAAAATTTTAGATGCCGAATATTGATGGCCGACCCTATATAAAGAGATCCACAAATATTATTGAACTTACAATAAATGTCAACAAGCAGGAAGAATAACTTGAACAAGACTGGCCCCTTTGATATCATCTTTATTAATCGATCCATTTATAAAATAGAAACTTGACTTTTTTGGCCCAATCAAACCTGTAGCTTCATACACCAATAACTGATATATCTTGGTTGCCATCAACTATGCTACAAAATGGGTTGAAGCAATAATTCTTCAAACAAACATCACTGTAATCATGGCTCTTTCCTATACGAACATATTTTAATTTGATTTGGATGTCCACTCATCTTTGTCAATGATCAAAAAATTCACTTCTTGAATGAAATCATCGAGCAGCTGACTAAACATTTTTTATTACAACATTGAATATCGACCACATATTATCCTCAAAAAAATGGTCAAGCCAAGTCGATTAACAAAGTGATTGTTTGACTATTCACCAAACTAGTCAATGACTATCAAACCAATTGAGATGAATACTTTTTGACCATATTATTTTCTTATCAAACAGCTTTCAAAGTCCACATTGGTTATATTCCATTTCAATCGATCTACGGATTATATCCCTTAATGCCCACCAAATATATTGTTCTAACTTGACAAAGTTCAAATGTAGTCGACCTTATCCAAAAATGGATATTAATCGCTCAATTCCATGAACTTGAAGAATTGACTAGTGATCGAGCAGCCAGCCATACTCGATTGGATCAGCTTCTATGAGAACATATGTTGTGGATGTAAAATTATATAAAAACAAAAACATTCTAATTAGACGATTATGTTTTATGGTTTTTGAAAGGAAAGAAAGAACATGGGAGTAAATTCAAGCCTCGATAGTTTGCATCATATCAAATTTAGTACCTCCTTTCAAACAATACAATACTCTTGGTGACCACTTTTTGGAGTATAATAGGGATTGTTTGACCTTATGTCGCTTTCTTTTCAAGGGAGTCCAAATAATAGAAAATTGAGTGTAGAGTAAAAATCAGATAGAGAGATAGTCTTAATCAATAGTAAAATCATGTTTTAGAAAGGGATATATATGATCTATGCGGTAGTTTTGACTAACTCAGATCAAGCATTCCTTATACACTACAATTTCAGAAGTAAAAGCAACTCGATCTAATAAGGTCGACTTACTAGAAGAATATTGACTATAGATAGTGGGAAGAAGAAACTGTAAGAGTTGATTGAGCCATTTTAGAAATACACTTCATTAAACCATTCAATTGAGTATGATTAGAATACAAAGTATGATTAAACTTTCACTAGTGACCACACGATTAATAAGTAAAATTATCAAGGGGATGAATTTAAGAATTAATATATATTCTGATTATAGATAATTTTATTCTATTGATTGTTATAGAAGACCTAATAAGATTATTCTTTTAGATTTTTTTTTAAAAATTATACCAACTAAATTGTAGGAGATATGTAAGGAGTTTAGATTTATAAATCCTATCATTACAAATGATATATCAAATATGTATTATGACTATTCAAGCAATGGTCAAAAATCCCAATCTTCAATATTAGTTTAAACTAATTAAAGAATGTTATAAGGAGCTTTTGCATATAACCAAAATCCAAACCAAAACCAACAACCACCATCCTCTCACGATATTAGATATACAATGGCTCAATTTGATATACCTTTTACATCAAATTTACTACCTTCTCAATTTAACTTGGTACAAATAAAAAACAAGAAGAACTCTTTGGACAATGGATATTTATCTTCTTTAGTTATGACCAAAAGTATGAGTGCTAAAAAATCAATAAATTTAGCACAACTTAAAAAAATGAAGTATTTGTGGATACTTCAGATGAATCACCTAAGTTTGCGAAATTGAAAAAAACTACTTAAAAAATAGCTAAAAAACTAGAAGACAATCAATTCTCTTTTTTAGTTGAATTTGATAAAGAAGGATATCAAATTTTAAGCAAAGAAGGGCCCTGGACTTCAAGTATTTTTTTAAAACATCCAACAACTAGCAAAACCTTCAATCTTACAGAACCATATGATTTATAGCAAGATCTTTGTAAGACTAAGGCCAATATTTTTCTTGGTCAATTAATTCAAGTAACACCAATTACTAAAAAAGACCTCATAGAAGAAAGAATTATATTAAAAAAAAACCAAAAATATAAAAAAAATAGCTAAAATTAAAGTTGAAGATTGAAATGGAGGTATTACAAAGCAAGAAAATAGCACCATCTCTTGGCAAACGTATCAAAATGTGAGGATAAATTTTCACCCCTCAATCCAAGTTACAAGATGGCATCACTTAAGAGTTACTTATTATTGGTCGTATAAAGTGAAAGAAGCAAATAGCAAGTATAACAAGAATAACAACCACAAAACAAGGGAAGTAAAGGATATCAAGCAAGTATACAATTCAAAACTATGTCACAGTCTATTCATTATGTTTATACCTAGTAAAAAAAATAAAAAATAAAAGTCATATTTTTGAATAGAAATTTTTTTTATCTTTCCAATGGTATAAAAAATATATGAATTTGAGTTATCATAAATAAATAATGATAATCCAATGATAGAAGATAAATAATAAAAAAATTAAGTAGAAAATTTTTACTTCAAGGATAATTTGCTTAAAAGATCATGAGTTCAAATTTCACCAAGGCTCACAAGTAGTGTATAAGGGTATCCTAGAGGGGCCACGAGGCCTTAGACTTATCCTCCTACCTGTATCCAAGGTGCTACAACCCATATGGGACTTGTGCACCTTCCTTCCTAGAAGGACTACACTAGCTGTTGGTCTTCCTATTTTCTACTAGTAAAACTTATTTTTTTATAATTTTGACTTCACCATGGTGTTTAAAAACACCCAATTAGTCTAGAAACCTTGTATGGCCTTCAAATCTTCCTCCAATTCTTCATAATAGCTCCCAAGGTGGTAAAACTTATTTTTACCAAAATCTTCAAAATTGTTCTAAAAATTCCTAAAAAATTCTAAAAAAATTCTTAATAAATTCTAAATAAATTTTAAATAAATTCTAAATATATACTAAATATATTCTAAAAATTCCTATAATATTTCTTAAATAATAATATCAACTTAAAACTATTTTATTCTACCTTGGTGATTTATCATAATAATAAAATTATTTAAAATTAATTAAAAATCATATTTTCTATATAAATAATTAAAAAGATATGAGATTTCTTTCTCATGCTTCTTCTACTTATCAAACAACATTTATATATATTTAATAAGTCGTAAATAAAGATAGAAGGCCAATGTAGACATTGATCTCAATAATTAAATATTAATTCTTATAACTAAGAAAAATACTAAATTAATTAAGATAATTACCTCCAATACTTATTAAGATCCTATTTCTTTTTCATTAATATTATTTTCTTTTATTGAATTTCATCTAAACATTCTTCACTTTATAATTATAGCTTTGGCACTTCAAATACATTCTTTTATCTTAAAATAACTAATGAGTCAATTTGATGATTGACATATGGCGACAATATGGAATGACTTGTAAAAGAAAAAACCTAGAATTTGACCTCTCAGAATGCTATTGAATAAATAGAGGAATTATCTATAAAAGTTTTAATAACTATCTAAAAAAAGAATTAATGAGTTGCTATTAATTTGAAGGAACTAAACTAGATTTATTCTATAGAATCAACAAAGAAAGAAAAAAAATTAAATCAAATACAAGAACTAATAATTATAGAAAAAAAAAATTAAAATTAAAAATAAAAAAATAACAGATAATAATTTCAAATTTTTCTTCAATATAAGAAGATTGTAGTATGAACCTGCTAAGGCCTATATATCTATTGAGTGTTGAGGTTGGTCATTTCCTATACTAACACTAATTCATTGGGATAGCTCATTTTTCCAACCAGATTTGAATTTGAGATGCTGCAATAACAACCTCTTTTATGACCAACACTACAATTCTTCTTTGATATTTATTAGATATAAAATCATAAGTTTTAATACTCTAATTTTTTTTTTTTTTTTTTTTTTTTTTTTGATATATGATATAAATCACATTTTATATTCTTTACATCTATTTCAAGAAGTTATAGTAGGAAAATCTTCTCCACTCAGTATTTGTAATCAAATTGAATTATTTGAAAAGATTTCTTTAACTACATAAGGATCCAATTATAAGGCATCAAATTTTTCTGGAAAATCTAATCTCCTAGCATCTTATAAAAAGACCAATATGCTAGTCTTAAAAATTTTGATCTTGTGTCAATTGTTAAAGGCAATTTTTCTTCTTCTTTGTATAGCCTCTATGTATTGAACACTCCATCTTTTAGCCTCATCTAAACTTTCTATATATTCTAATCTATCCATCAAAGATTATTTAACTGATAATCTTTCTATCAAGTCAATTTAAAGAGAAGGGATTTCAAATTCAATTGATAAAATGGCTTCTATGCCATAAGTCAGAGAAAATAAAGTAGTTTGAGTGGTCACCTTAAACATGGTCCTATAGGCCCATAAAGTTACAAGAAGCTTGGTGTCTCAATCCCATTTAGAAGTTGTTATGGTTTTTTTAAGGATATTAATCAAAATTTAATTCACCTTCTCCATATGTCCATTGCTTTGAGGGTGATAAGGAATAGTCTTCCTATGATCAATTTTAAATTGTGAGGCCAAGTCTTCTATTATTTTATTTAAGAAATACTTGCCTCTATTACTAATTAGGATTTTTGGATATTCAAACCTAGTGATAATTTTCTCATAAAGGAACTTAGCTGCTTGCTTAGCATTATTGGTCTTTATTGTCTTTGTCTCAGCCTACTTGGTAAAGTACTTGATTGCTACAATTCTGTACTTTATTCTACTAGTAGAATTAGGATAAACTTCTCTAATATAATCTATTCCCTATTTTTCAAATAGATCTAAAGGTAAGGACATATGGAGAGATAAGCTCATTCGGAGGTCATTTTTAGCATATCTTTGATATACATCACATATTTTAGTATAATTTTGGACATCTTAGAATAAAATAGGCCAATAATAATAAGCTCTAAGGATTTTTTGTCTTGTCAATGCCTCCAAAAAATGACCCCCATATGCACTATCATGGCATGCTAATAAAATTATAGGAATTTTTTTTTTCATCACACATCTTTTTAATATCCCATCTATTCCATGTCAATATAATTTGCTTGTAATAATAGCAAAATATCTACTATTAATTTGGACCTTCTGATGTTTTATTTAAGATAAATGAAAAGATCAGATTTGGATAGTTAAATATTTAGTAATCAATTCATATCAAGTGAGGGTTGTTGAAATAACAAATAGACTTTCATCTATTAAGGTATCATTGATTGTATCTTTGTCCATGTGTTCTGACAACTTGGATAAGTGATCAGCTTGCATATGCATCCTTCCTAGCTTATATTCTATCGTATAATCAAATTCTTCTAATAGAAGCACCCACCTTGTTAGTCTATCACTCAATTCTATCTTACTGATAAGGTATTTGATTTTCATGTGGTCTATAAAAAATACTATTGGATTCTAAAGAAGGTAGTGTCTAAATTTTTTAACAAAAAAATCCATGGCAAGACATTTCCATTCCGTGGTAGTATAATTTCTCTCTGTAGGATTTAATTGTCTATTTACAAAGGCTATGGAATAGTCCTTACGTCTTTTTCCACTTGTTTGACACAAAGTACTTCCTACCGCCACGGATGAAGCATCACAAAGCACATAGAAAGGTAATGACCAATTTGGTGGTCTTAAAATAGGATATGTACTAAGCTTTGCTTTAAAAATATCAAATGCTTTTTAGTATTTTTCACTCCACTCAAATTTCACATCTTTCTATTGAAATCTACTAATAGGCATGGAGATGGTAGCATAGCCATGTATCACTTCTCAATACCATCCAATATGCCCTAAGATTTTTTGTACCTCCTTGACTATTAAAAGAGGTTTTAATTTCATAATTACCTTGACCTTCTCTGGGTCTCGTTCCCTACTATTTTTTGAAACTACATATCTAAATAGGACTATTCTTTTAATTGGTAAGAATATTTTATTAAAATTTAAAATAATCTTAGCTCTTCTACACCTTTGAAGATGAGACTTTACACAATTATGATATGTTATCTTAGAAAATTGGATGCTAAAATCATCAACAAATATTATTATTAATTTGTGTAGTAAGTCTAAGAAAACATATGACATTGCCTTTTGAAATGCCGAAGGAGCATAGCAAAGTTCAAAAGGCATAATCACATAGATGAAGGTCCCTCAAGGTATGATAAAGGTTGTTTTGTTATGATCCTCTAGGACTATAGAAATTTGATTGTAACCTAAATATCTATCCATAAATATATATAATTTATGCCTAGCCACCTCTTCTAGGATAGTGTTTATAAATGGGAGGAAAATATGATCTTTTTGGATGTACTTGTTAAGCTTTCTACAATCTATGTACACTCGAAGTTTTCCATTTTTTTTCTTAACTAACTCCATTGGTGAAATCCAATCTATAATCTCTATGGAATGAATAAATCTAATTTGGAGGAATTTTTCTAATTTAGATTTGACAAGTAATTGTAAGTTGGAATTCATTCTTCTTTTCTTTTGTTTCACAAGAATTGAATTAGGAAGAAGTGGAATACAATGTTGAGCTACTTTCAGAGGTATATCCTTGAGGTCTTTGTAAGACCAAGCAAATACATCCTTATACTCCATAATTAATGATATATAACTTAATAATTCATACTTTGTCAATTGAACTCCAATTTTGATTAGTTTTGGATTTTCATTCTCTAAAGAAACATCCATCAAATTGTAACCAAGGTCATGTATATGAGATTGCTCTGTGGATCCTCTATACCAATCATTTGATATTTGTGGGTACTTAATCACATCATTTTCAGCTGTAAGATTATAAGAAGTTTCTTTAAATTATAAAGGTAGAGAAAGGTCGCTTTCTTCTATTAATTTGTCTAACTCATGAACTTGACTACCATCAAAGTTCATTCTAAAGGCATCTTTATACTTAATGTTATCTACTAGGATTGTTAAATCCACTTCTTCTTCAAAATTTTGCCAAGTGGCAAAATCATCTATGAAGTTAATATTTATAATCTCATCCCTATTTGAAATAAGATGATTTTTCAACCATTGAGTAAACTCTCCATCATCTTTCTAATCATAGGATCTATCGCCCATATATCCTAATAGAATTGATTAGACCATACTTGAGCGAATCCCCTCACTTGCTACCAAATCAGCAAATCTAACCTTTTTTTTAAATTCCTTCTATAGTTGAGAATTTAAAATCTCATCTTTTGAAGAATAAGATGATGTTTTGATTGAAGACAATCTTTGAGACTAAATAAGGATTTTAGTCAGATTCTTTGATAGCCTACAGATGATGTAATGCTTTTTATCTCTCTAATCAATTTTTATATTAGCTGCCCTTAGCTAAGCTCTACCTAGAAGTAATAGATATAAATTTTTGTTAGGATGTATATGAATCACATGAAAAGTGAAGAAATATTCTTCACCTCTTGTCATCATCCTATAATCACTAATTTATCATAGAGGTATATCTTAGCTTTAATTAGCTATATTAATCATAAATGGAGAGGGACTAGTGTTACTAAGTCCTAATTTTTCCATAGTTCTAATTGGCATAATATTCAAACCACTACTCATATCCACAATTATATAAGGTATGATTTTATCTACCATAGATATTTCTAGCTCAATTGCCTTTATTTCTTGTACTACTTGAATTGTTCTAACATGAGCTGGAATTTTTATTTTAGATCATTGTTATTTTTTAATGGAAAGGTTTATTTTAAAGCTCCTTTTTATTATAAGAAAACCTCCATTAACTAAGCAATTATAATATATACCTTAATTTTCTTTAAATCCTCCCATAAGTCATATGACTTGACATGATCTTTGCCTTTAAGTTGCATTGAAGAATTAAATTTAAAATTAGAAATTTTAGGTCCTTCCTAGTCTTCTTTAGAAGAAAATTTCTCTACCTCAATAATTTTCTTCAAGGTCCCTAGCAATCTATTTGAGTTGGATTCAAGGACTTGAGGTAATTCTTTAGAATTTTTAATATTAGCCATTGCTTCCCTTATAGCTTTATTTAAATTTGAAAACTAAAGAGAATCTTTTGAACTATTTTCTCTATCAATTGAAATAGGAGGGAAAGGACTAGAATACCTAGACCTTGTCATAACTGCCAAGGTTGACATCATAGGTGGTGTTTACATCTTAAATTGGAGCAATTCATAAATAAGTAGATTTGACTCAAGAAATACAGACTAGATTATATTAAAGAAGATAGAAGCTTGTTTTCCAATCATTTGATCATTGATTTGGTTTATAAATCTTATATCTTGAGAGCCTTGATTATCATATTGTTGGCCATATTGAGAATAACCATCGTGTGGGAGAATGAATCCTTGTTTAGTATTTAAATTTGAAAGAAGATGTTTATTTTGATGGTTATTGTTATGGTTATAAAATAGATTTGGAAGTTTTAAGATATTGTCAAAATTTTGATTTCTTGCCTCCCTCAAATGATCTTGAGTTTGTTGGTAATAATTTGCTTATGGAAAATTTAATGGAACTACCTTATCAATATGCTTACATATACTTATAGAATGGTTTCTCCCACAATTTCTACAAATAATTCTATTTTCTATCAAAGAACTACCCAATGGGTGTCTTTTGCTACAAAGGTGATGTAATTCCTGCCTTGGTCTTGGTTGGTTTTTAAAACCATGATTACAATAATCATGGCTATATGGATGAAAATTAGATCCTACATTGTCTTGATTTCTATGAAAGGGAACATAAGATGGTTGTCGTCTAAGATTATATTGGTAATTTTTTGGATCTGAATAAAATTGATTAGTGTGCCGTGATTGATTATATTGAGTACACTACAATCCTAAAGTATGCCTATCAGATTCTATAGGAGGTGGGACTTGATTTGCATTTTGGCCCTTGATTAATAAGGTAATTTATTCTTACATGATTTTCATCTATTATACCAACTTGTTCTGGAATCTCTTTTAGCTTTGAAAGACTTTATTTTTAAATTCTTCCTTCTACCTATTTCTATCTTCTAGATATATTAATTGTGAGGGGCTAGGTGGTAATCTAACCTCTACCAATATAAGATAATGGTATATAGGTTGGAATTGATTTTCTATAGTTCTATAAGAATATCTTTGAAACTTATTCATATTTTAAACATAGATTGGTATAAAATTTAAAATTTTATGGTCTTTCTTCTTCCACATCATCTCTTGTTGTTTGCCAATGTCTTCAATCATCCATGCTATTTTTTTGGCATCCTCTAAGTTTTTAGCCTTCTTTTGAAGATTTCTCAAATCATACCCTCTTTGTTAAATCCCTAGATAAAAAATGGATAAGAGTGTCATTTGTAAGAAGGATTATTATGAATTAATTTACTACTAATTCAAATTACCAAATATATTCATCAATCTTCTCCCCTTTTCTTTATCTCAAAGAAGAAAGGGCCATGAGAACATTACTTTGCTCTACTTCTGGTCTAAACTTCTCTAAGAATATTCTTATGAATATGTCTCAATTTTTAAAGGTTTAAGGAAGATGGTTTCTATACCATTCATAAGCTCTATTTTTTAATGTACTCAAAAATCACACAAGATAATATCCAGGATTGATTATCAAATATGTTGTGAGAAGTTCTATGAATCTTTTCACATGTGTTGTTGGATTCGTCATCTCTAAATCTTTTAAAGATTAGGAGATTGTAAGGCATGAGAGCTGCTTATTATCCTATTAGAATTACAATGGATAAATTCCTTGGCTGGACCAAGGAATTTGTAGATATAAGATTGAGAGAACCTTCTCTATCATGATCCATTGAAGGAGAATTAGATCTTGACTCTTTTTCTTCTTGATTTACTTCTATAATAAGATTAAAGGATTATAAGTCTACTCTATCTTCTTCTACTACTTAATTAGGATTTAATTCCAATGGATTGAGTACAAATATATCTTGTAAAGTTGTAGGTATGTCTTGATTGTCCAATCATTAGACCTCAATTCCTCTAAATTTTAGAGTGGAATTTTTAAGATATTTTTTAGATATTTTTTTAGATAGAATTAGTCTAGGTTGTCTAGATCTAATAGAACAATACATCTAGCACAACTATGGACATAATGTTCACCTAGACTCATAATTTTAATATACCAATCTTTAAAAAAATTAATTTAAAAAGTATTTTTGCAGTCTACCTGCAATCCACATAAAATATCTTCTAATAGAGAAGGGTAACAAAACAAAAGCAAGCAAAGATAGAATGATTGCTTGAATATCACTTTGAATAATGCTTTTTTTAATTTTACTTATTATACAATATGATCCTGTATAGGAATGATCCTAATCAATAATAATGTAAAGAAAAATTTCATACTAGGATGGCAAGGAGCTCGAGCTCTCCTTTTTTTTAATTTCTTTATACAAAAGTTGTTAGAAAATTATCCACTATAATAATTAATAATAAAGATTATATTATAAAATAATTCTTTATAATCAATTCACACCACTTTGAAGGAGAACTCACCTTGTTGCATCTCTAGCCAACTTGATATTTGTTAACAAAAACCAATAAATATTTAATGTCCCTCTATTCAATCCAAGCTAAACATTCTAATAAAGATTATGATTTAAAATTAATAGATTAAAGGTTCTATCTACCCTCTATACCCATGTCTATAAGAGAGATTGAAGACTTACTTCTCTTGTGTCTTCTTTCTAGATTCTATCCTCCAATTCCTAGCTCTCACTCCTTGCTTTTATGTATATCCGCTAAATTTTAAAGAATTGAAATAAATTAACAATAGCCAAGGAACTTACTTGAAACTTAGCTTCCTAGTACCTCTTCTTATATTGTGTTCTTCACTCCTCAATCTACAACTTGTATTAATTAAATTAAATGAAAATTCAACCAAATTACTTAATTGAAGGCTTATCTTAGAAGTATGGTATCTTAGGTGATTGCTCTTCTCTTCTTCTTCTTCTTTTTGTATTGTGAGTGAAGTAACTTTTTTAATCTATTATTAAAAAACTTTTTCTATTCTACACATGTAAAGAGATGGGATATGGTGGATAGAGAGGGTGATTAAATCCCTCTACCACTAGAAAAAGGCCGCCCACAAGGAGATTTGTAAGGATAAAGTAAAGGATTGCTTATTCAAATAACCAATTTTTTATCTCCTTTAAAAAGATTTCATTTCATTAAAATAATACAAGGGGTGGAGAAGGTGATTTAATCCCTCAACCACTAGAGATGGGCCCTCAATAAGAAACTCACAAGTAGAGGAGTGATGAAACCTTTGAAGATGAGCTCCACTCCAAAAATTGCCAAAATTTAAATATTGATGAAAGGTCAAAAAAATTACACCACTTTGAGCTTATTCTTCAAGTGTTTCTATTCAAAACAAACTCAATTGTAAATAGTCAATAGACACTAAAAAATGCCTTTTCAAACAAAGAGTACACAAAATTGCCAAGGCACTAAATCCCCTTCTAATAAAAAATTCACTAAAAATTCAATTTTTGTCCAAATTAAACATGTAATAACTCTTTAGAAATCTAACAATAAGATAAAAAACCTCACCAAAATTCAAAGTCAAATAACAAACATAATAAAACTGATTGATAAAAACCAGAGAGCAAGTCACTCTTGGGAGCAAACATTCAAGGCAATTAAACCTCTTTTCATAAAAGATTCACCAAAAAACCAATTTTGATCCAAATCAAATATGTAATAGTTCTTTGAAAATCTAATAATAAGATACACAACTTTATAAAGTTTCAAGGTCAACTAACAATTACATAAAAACTGATTGTTGAAAATCCGAGAGCAAATCACTCTTGGGAGCAACCATTCAAGGTAGTAAACTTTCTTCTACTCAAAAATTCACCAAAAATCAAATCAAATATGTAGTAGTTCTTTAGAAATCTAATATTAAGACACACGACTTTACAAAATTCCAAATGCAAATACCAATTACATAAAAACTGATTGATAAAAATTCAAGAGCAAATTACTCTCTATTGATTTTTTTTTTTTTTTTTTTTGGTTTGTTATGTTTTGATTATAAATGATAAAAGATTTTTTTACAAAAATAATGAAGTAAGGTAGAAGACTTATCAATGATGGAGGATAGAATTGAAATGCTCAATCAAAAACTCTTGTTTAATATCCTTTGCTTCCTTTATATTGTGGTTGTTATTCTTGTTGTACTTGCTATTTGCTTCCTTCACTTTACACCACCAATTACAAGAAACTCTTAAGTGAGGCCATCTTGTAACTTGGATTGAGGGGTAAAAATTTATCACTCAAAAAATTGTGTATTTGAAATGCTCACTTATAAAATCATGAATTCAAACCTCACCAAGGCTCACAAGTAATGTATAAGGATGTCCTAGAAGGGCCACGAGGCCTTAGTCTTATCCTCCTACCTACATCCAAGGTGCCACAACCCATATGGGACTTGAGCATCTTCCTTCCTACAAGGACTACACTAGCTACTAGTCCTCCTATTTTCTACTAGTAAAAATCATTTTTTTATAATTTTGACTACACCATGGTGTTCAAAAATATCCAATTAACCTAAGAACCTTGTATGGCCTTCAAATCTTACTCCAATTCTTCATAATGGCTCCTAAAGTAGTATAATTCATTTTTACCAAGGTCTTCAAAATTGTTCTAAAAATTCCTAATAAATTCTAAATAAATTCTAAATAAATTCTAAATAAATTCTAAAAATTCCTATAATATTTTTAAAATAATAATATTAATCTAAAAATATTTTTTTTTACCTTGATGATTTGTTATAATACTAAAATTAATTTAAATTAAATTAAAATCCTATTTTTTATATTAATAAATAAAAAGATATGAGATTTTTTTCTTATGCTTCTTCTACTTATTAAGTAACATTTATATATATTTAATAAGTGGTACATAAAGATAAAAAGCCAATGTAGACATTGGTTTCAATAATTTAATGCTAATTTTTATAATTAAAAAAAGAACTAAATTAACTAAGATAATTACCTCCAAGACTTACTAAGATTCTATTTTTTTCTCAATAATACTATTCTCCTTCATTTAGCATCATCTAAATACATCTTTACTTCACAATTGTAGTTTTGGCACTCTAAATGCTTTCTTTTATCTTAAAATAATTAATGAGGCAATTTGATGATTCACAAGACTATTGAGGTAGATGTAAAAATAGTGGAAAAAATTATTTCTAGGATCATAGTAGATGATGGAAGTATTATTAATATCATTCTTGAATCCACTATAATCAAGTTGATATTGGAAATCACTTACAAGGCAATTATGAAAGTTAAATTAGATGATCAAAGACCTTCTCAATTTCTAGGTCAAATTTGTGATTTACACATGCAAGTAAGAGGTGTAGATTATATAGTATCATTTTATGTGATATGATTATATGAAAAATTTGATAGCTACCTTCTTTTATTACAGAGAAGATGGTTGAGGCAATATAAAGAAAAAACAAATTGGAAGGCTTCTAAGCCTTATTTTTTTTGGACTTGTGGATAATTGTACAACAACCATGATATCTAATTATATTAGACTTCAAATTGCAAAGGAAGAGGCATGTGAAGGAGGCATGTGAAAGCTATATAAAGTTAAGGTTCTATTTGGATGATTTTGGATATTGAAAAATAAAGTAGGTTTATATTTTGAATATATTAAGAATTTTGTCATAGATCTACAAGTCAAAATTTGTGGATTTATGTATATAATTGTATTAAAATTTTATTTTAAATATGAAATTAATTCAATAGTTAGATCAAAGGTTATTAAAATTTAAGTTAGCTAGGATCTTTGAAATCAGATTTTTAGGGTCAATAAAGATTTTTGTAATTTTGAGCAATTCGCTAATTTGATTGGAATGATTCTTTTTTGAACTGGTATTTAACTTAGTTTTTAGTATTTTTGTAAAATTTTAAAACATATAAATAATAAAAAAAAAATATTAATATTGGAAGATGAACATCATGGTTGGAGAAAGAAGGCAACCAATACCCAAGAGGATTAGGAGCTTTTTCTCCCAATTGATAAGTTTGATTTTATTCAAATTTTGTATGCTAATTTTTAATTTAAAAATTTAAAAAATATATAAATTTGAAATGAAGATAAATGATTAATTTGATAATTACTGAGGTTTTAAATCTATTATTGAATTTGATTAGGGCTTTATTATAATTTATTAGGATATTAAGATTTTATTAAGATTTTATTAGAATATTAGGATTTCATTAAGATTTCACTAATATTTGACTAAGATTTGATTAGGATTTGATTTATAATTATATTAAGATTTATTCAAGATTTAATTAAGATTTGACTTAAGATTTGACTTAAGACATGACCAAGGTTTGACTTAAAATTTGACTAGGATTTGACTTATAATTATATTAGAATTTTTTAAAGATTTGATTAGAATTTTATTAAGATTTAAATAGGATTTAATTAAGATTTTATTAGAATTTATTTAAAATTTGATTAAAGATTAAATTAAAATTTATTTAAGATTATATTAGAATTATTAGATTTTTGGTTAGTTGTAATATATAAGTATATCTTCTACAACCCAGTGCCCGATATATTTTCAAATAAGATGACATGTAATACAATAATATATTTTTAATTTTTTATATATGTAAGAAGATTCTTGAAGGCATAAGCTCTTCTTGAAACTTATTACTGGAGAAGGGGGTGATATTAGGAACATACACTTTAAATTGATAAAACCTTCTAGAATATTTTAGAAGTTTTTTAATTAGTAGAAGTTGCTTAGAAGCTTTTTAATTGGTGGAAGTAGCTTGAGAAGCTTCGTAGTTGGTAGAAGTATTTTGAAAAGCTTCCAAGTTGATAGAAGGTGCTCAACAAGCTTTATAAACAAGGATATATATTGGAATCAAGGTTGAAGAGTTTTTTAGTCTTGACAACACATCTCTTGAAATTCTAGCTCACCTTTCTTAGTGTTGTTTGTGTACTCATCTAAATAATTCAAGTCTTTGTCAATTTCTTCTTGAAACCTCTCTCTAGTTCAAGTCTCTTATTTTATATTCTTATATTTTTAACAAGTATATGAAGTTTTTAGCCAAATTCTCATGAATATATTCTTTCAATGAAGAAAATTTATTTTGTAATAAATTATTGATTAGTCTAAATAGTGGTTGAGTTCTTTTTTAAAGATCAATTGAATAATCATAAAGTCAACACTTCAGAAGAATATTTAAATTTTATTTCTCAAAAATATCTTAAAAATCTTCATGTTGGCTAAAAATATCACTAATAATTTTTTTAGCATTAGAAACAGGTATAGCATATATAGCAAAAGATGATCTTTCTTTTGCCATATGTGTAAAAGTTTTTGCACCTACCAGAAAAGGTTTTGATGTATTAAACTTATATATTTTCACTTGAATAATAAAATTTTGGATTAAACTATGAAAAAAATCAAGGTTGTGAGAAGTCCAATCTATTTAAGGATTTTTATTTTTTTAACTATAATAATCTTAAAATAAATGGATTGAAAGAATATCTAATTATATTAAATATTACTATGCTATTATGTCTTTTAGTGTCACTGACACACATTTATAATAATTATTATCTAGGTAATATGAATAGATAAAAGTAGATTGATTTTATAATAATTTATGTAGAAGCTTCTGAAGAAGCTTCATAGAAGCTGTTTCACCTTTATACATGTCCATAGATGATTGGTAGGTTGAAAACTTAGCCAATAAGGTGGCCAAGTGTGAGCACATTAATTACTTGAAGTACAGGTTAGACATGTGGCACACATCTAGGAAACTTGTTTTACAAATTAGACATGTGCCCCACAAGTTGAATGTGTATTGGAGGTTCTATAACATGTTGCCACGTAATTTTTAGTTAGATAGTATATATAGAAGCAAGAGTGAAGTCCTCTTCACTCTTGTTAACTCCTTTCTTGATTCTAGTCTAATTTCAAGAGTCTTGATGTTTCTAGTCTTTGGCAATAGCCATTCTAGTTTCTCTTTAAATTTACATACTTTTTTATTCCTATTTTGTGATTTTTCTTTGATACAATTTTCATTAGATTATACATTTTTTTCTAGTTCATGTCCTTGATAGATTGACAAGAGTACACTTATAACATGAGAGCTTTATCTTGTCTTGATTAAGAGTGGATTACATCTTTCTCTCGATGAGACACAAGCATATTAGAAGTTACACATTACCTTCTTCTAAATTAATATTATTCTTAATATCTTCTTTATTCTCCCTTCTATTTGTCTCGAGTGGTATTAGATATTTTTTTTGAAGTGTTATCATAGTAGAGTTTGCTAAAATGAAGAGTGCAATGGCACAAATGTAAGAACAAATGAGAGAATTAATGCTTGCAATGCATCAACTCACTATACCTCCACAAAGAACAATAAAATTACCAAACAATGAAGATATAGATATGGTAGGAATTGCTTCAACATCTACACCAAGGTATATAATTCTTCCTTCATTGGAACATTGTCCAAGCATCAGAGAACCAAAAATTAGTCTATCTGAGAAGTTTGATGGCACAAGATCCAAGTTTCAAGGATTTAATCCAACTTACAAGCTTGGAGTTAAATCAAACTTGGTTTAGATCCAATTTTCAAGGATTTAAATCAAGTTTGCAAAGTTTCAAGGATTTAAACCAAGTTCAATTGATGATTGAATTACAATCGCAAAGTTTTCCAACTCTAGGCTTACAAGTTAGGTTTATTGGTATACTACTTTCAGGTTTTGCCTTATCTTGGTTTTCATCTTTTTTTGAACAATGTGATTCAATATTGGATAATTTAGAAACTTTTTTAGCAGAATTTTAATCTATGTATGGAAAATATGATGCAACTCGTGTTGCAACCAACAAGATTCGTATCTTGCGATAAGACAATCGATTAGTGACATTATATGCTTCATAATTTTGACAACTAGCAATTGATATCAAGTGGGACAATGCTACACTCATTAGTCAATTTTTCTACAAATTATAATATGAAATGAAGAAATTAATGCTGAACTTACTCAATCTTCAAACATTGAGTCAAACAATTGATTTTGTAATGAAGTGTGATAATCGGCTTTTTGAATTTTGATCTGAAAGTCATACAAGGGAACCTCAACGTTATTATAATTTAATGGCAGCACCAATGTCTTCTCAATATGTACCTTTAAAAATCAAAGACATACAAATTGATGCTATACATTTCAAGTCGCTTACTGAACAAGAAAAGACTCGATAACGTCAAGAAGGATTATGCTTGTATTATAGAGAATCTAAATACACTGTTCAAAATTGTCCAAAGAAACGACGCAACTACAAGATGAAAAGTATGACTGTCAAAAAAGACGATATGTTAAAAAATGAGTTTGTCTAGCTACAATAAGGACTGTGCGGCTGAGATCTTGTACAATTTCTAATGAAGGTCATATTCTCTCCTCACAACCATCTCTTTATTTTATAATAGATGTGTATTTAGGACCTAATAATTACAAAGCCTTTACATTAATAGATTTGGAAGCCTCAGCTTGTTTTTTAGATGAAGAATTTGTTAAAAGCCATAAAATATAGTTAGTATAAAAAATTAAACCCATACACGTAGAAGTCATAGATGGTTGTTCTTTACCTTTGGAAGATATTACTCATGAAACACTTCCTTTAGATATAGTAATAAATGGCCATAATAGTTGTGTAATTTTTAACATAATTAGATCTCTCTCTAATTTAGTCATTCTAGGTCTATCAAGGTTAGAAAAATACAACCCTCAAATAGATTGGATTTCTTGTACTCTTGACTTTTCTAAAAGTATAGCTAACAGTATAGTTAATAAAGTAAAAAATCATAAGTCTAATAGAATTAAACCTATATTTGTAGATACAAGGGCTTTCTTGCATGTTGCAAAAGAAGAATCACCTTTTGTTATTTATGCTACATTTATTTTCCAATGATGGAAAGACTTCAAGTAGCATTTCAAATCAGTATCAAGATTATCAAGATGTTTTTGAAAAAAAGAATGTAGATATTCTTCCAAAGCATCGTCCATATAATTGCTCATTTGACCTCAAGGAGAGAACTTATCCACCATTTGGACCAATCTACAGTTTATCATAAGATGAGTTGGCTTAATTCAAGGCGTATATTAACAAGAATTTGGCCAAGAATTTTATACACCATTCTAAATCTCCAACATGAATTCTAATTCTATTTATGAAGAAAAAAGATGGATCATTGCAGATGTGTATTGATTATCGAAGATTCAATAAGATTACAATCAAGAACAAATATCCATTACATTTGATATCAAGACTCTTTGACTTGTTGAATCAAGCTAAGATCTACACAAAAATAGATCTAAGAGGAGCATACAATCTAGTATACATGAAAGAAGGAGATGTATGGAAAATTGCGTTTTGAACCAGGTACAGATATTTTGAATATAATATCATGCCTTTAGGACTTATGAATGCACCAGGTGCTTTTCAACATTTCATGAATGATGTTTTTTGTGAGTTCCTAGATAATTTTGTCGTCTGCTATCTAGACAATATTTTGATCTATTCTAAGAATGTAAAAGAGCATGAAGTACATGTTCGTCAAGTATTACAAAAATTTAGAGATGTGGGATTGTACACCAAGATAGAAAAGTGTGTATTTCATACTACTCAAATTGATTTTTTAGGATATATCATTTCAAATGATGGTCTCATGATGGATTCTAAGAAAGTCTAGACAATCATGAATTGAAAGATTCCAAAGATGATAAGAGATGTCCAATGTTTTTTGAGATTTTTCAATTATTATTGGATCTTCATCAAAGACTTCTCTCCAATTGCAACTCCACTTATACATTTGATCTATAAAGACAAACTCCAATGGAATTAAGAAGCGGAAGCAACATTTGAAGCTTTGAAGACATTATTTTTTTTTACACCAATCTTGTATTATTTTGATTTTTTTAAGGCATTTTTTATGAAAACAGATGCATCAGACTTTGCCTTGGGTGTGATTTTGTTTCAAATGGGAACAAATGACAAATTTCATCTAGTAGCTTTTTATTCAAGAAAATTTTCAACACCCAAGATCAATTATGAGATCCATGACAAAAAAACTTCTTGCAATCGTGGATTCTTTTCAAGAATGGCGTCATTATTTAGAAGGCGCTTCTAGTCCACTCATCGTATATACAGATCACAAGAACCTTGAGTATTTCATGTCAACACACGTATAGAATCATTGTCAAGCTCGTTACAGTATGTCTTAGTAAAGATTCAAGTTCATTATGACTTATCGGCTAGGAAAATAACAAGGTTTGTCTGATGCGTTTTCTAGATATTTTTATTTTGTACCAAAAGAAGAAGATGCAACTTTTGAGCAACAAAGAATGGTTCTCTTCAAACTGGAGCAATTTCATCTTCAAGCAATGAAATCAACATTGACTGTTGATTCAATTTTTTTCAAGAAAATTCAATCAAGTATGTCCTTAGACCCTCTTGTTCATAATATCAAGAATAATTCTTCCAAGTCTCATGATCCTTCTAAATTCGAATTCAAGAATAAACTACTATATTTTGAAGGACTCTTATATGTTCCAGAAGAAGAAGCATGTTTACGTGTTCTTCAAGCACGTCATGATTTTCCAACAATAGGACATTTTAGATACAATAAGACTTTGAAACTTATATCAAGAGATTTTTGGTGGCCTCAAATGTGGAAGGCAGTCAAAGACTTTGTACAATCATGTGATATCTGCTCAAGATCAAAAACTCCTCATCATCGACCTTTCGGACTTCTTTAGCTATTACCTATTCCAAAACAACCATGGTCTTCTGTTTCTATGGATTTCATTACAGATCTTTCAAGATCTTATGACTATATATTTGTGATAATAGATTGGTTCACCAAGATGGCACATTTTGTGCCATGTACAAAATCTATCACAGATGAAGAAACAACTAAGCTTTTCATTGATAGTATCTATTACTATCATAGGTTATCTAAGGATATTATATTGGATAGGGAAACTCAATTTGTGTCAAGATTTTGGAAAATCTTTTTCAAGATTATAAAAGTGGACATAACGCTATCTTCAACTTTTCATCTTCAAATTCACGGATAAACAGAGCACGTAAACCAAGTCTTGGAGCAGTACTTAAGGTGTATTATCAACTATTAACAAGATAATTGGACAGCTCTTCTGCCATTGATAAAATTTGCTTATAATAATACGGTGCATTCTTCCACACAACAAACATCTTTTTTTATCAATTATGATTATCATCCACAATTTGATATTTTTAATTTTTTAAAAGTTAATAATCTTTTGGAGGAAGATATGACAAATCAATTGTTAGAGTTACATATAACAATAAAGAGGCAATTAAAAGAAGCTCAAGAATTACAAAAGAAGAACGCAGATGTATATAAGAAGGAACAACCACAATTCAACATGGGTGATAAGATATGGTTACTTCGTCACAATATCAAGACTAATCGTTCTTGTGATAAGTTGAACTATCGTAGGCTTGGACCTTTTCTTATTTTTGAACAAATCAATCCAATTGCATATCGGTTATATCTACCGGAGTCAATGAAGATCCATCCTGTATTCCACGTGTATCTTCTTCGACCATATAAGACAATGAATATACAAGAAAGAAGACAAATACCACCATCTCTTATAGAAGTAGATAATAATGAAGAATTTGAGATAGAAGAAGTGTTAAATTCAAGGCAGCATCAAAATAAGTTGGAATATCTTGTTTATTGGCGTGGATACGATATTAGTGAATGTATATGGAAGCCAGCAAAGAATCTTGTAAATGCAGCAAAGAAGGTGGAGGCTTTTCATTGATGACATTTGTCAAAACCAAGATGAAGACCTTCTCTATAAAAAAAACCTGGTTTAGTAGATCCAACTAAAGAGCCTTCGTTTGCTGACATGCTGGATGAGACATTGTAATTGTCACAACCTTCAAGATGATGCAATCAAGAAGAAGATCCTCAAGAACAACATGTTCTTCTTCAAATAGATGGCGAAATACAATGCATTTGGTATCATGACCTTAGAAGAGATTCTCAATGTTTGATGATTCTAATGGAGGTAGAAATAATTCTTGATAATATTTGGGATATTTTATTTGAAAGAAGTTATGAAGGCCTCAACAATGATCAAATAATAGGGTGGTCTTTTCCCCCTAGTATGGGACACTATCGATGGTTGAAAGGCCCTATCAACCATCTTTGAAGAGAACAAAAATCTGAGTATGTGGCAAATATAATTCGTTGTATCATAAATTTTTTCAATATATGATGACCGCTCTTTATGGAACTCGTCCCTAGAAGGGGGAATAATGTCACGGATATATATTTACAATAATTATAATCTAGGTAATATGAATAGATAAAAGTAGATTGATTTTATAATAATTTGTGTAGAAGCTTCTGAAGAAGCTTCATAGACGTTGTTTCATCTTTATACATGTCCATAGGTGATTGATAGGTTAAAAACTTGGCCAATAAGGTGGCCAAGTGTGAACACATTAATTACTTGCAGTACAGATTAGACATGTGGCACACATCTAGGAAACTTGTTTTACAAATTAGACATGTGCCCCGCAAGTTGAATGTGTATTGGAGGTCCTATAGCATGTTGCTACGTAGTTCCTAGTTAGATAGTATATGTAGAGGCAAGAGTGGTTTTTTTTCACTCTTGTCAATTTCTTTTCTAATTTTAGTCTAGTTTCAAGAGTCTTGATGTTTCTAATCTTTGGCAATAGCCATTCTAATTTTTTTTTAAATATACATACTTTCTTATTCCTATTTTGTGATTTTTCTTTGATACAATTTTTATTAGATTATGCATCTTTTTCTAATTCATGTCTTTGACATTTAGTTGCTATATCTATAAGAAAAGTTTTATAGATGACATTTCTAAATCATAATAAATGACCATCTATGACTATTATATGTACAGATTTAGTTTTCTCAATTAAAGGTATTTTTTTATTTTTTGACAAAATCTTCATCTATAAAATAAGTTGAGGCTCTTGAGTCTAATAAGGCAAAGATTTTATAATTTCTAGATTCTAAAGACACATTTATAATAAAACAAGGTAAGAGATTTGAAGAGAGAATTGGATCTTTATTAGGTATTGTACATGATTTCGACTGCACAATTTTTATTATAATTAGAGAAATTTGTTTCTTAATACGTTGTCTTTCCTAACAACCATGCTCTTTATTTTGTGATTGCATTATTTTTTTGAACAATATTAAATAGCATGTTTAACTTCTCTATAATATAAGCATAGATCCTCTTGACGATATCAAATCTTTTTCTGTATGATGAAAGATTTAAAACGTATCATATCAATTTTCATTGATTCTAGTTTAGTCAAAAAAGTTTCTAAAAACTTAAGAGCTATTGTCATTAATTGATTTGTTCCTCTATAACCAAATCTATATCTTTGATGCCTTTCAGATAATAAATTATTGAATGCAATGGCTTGATATGAGTCCTACTATTGAATCTTAATTGGTGGATTAATTAAAATTATAATTTTAAACTATTTAAATACCAAAATATTAAGATTAGAGACTTTATTTGATTATTTAAATATTCATTATAATTTAGAAGATTTTATAAGTTAAAAGAGTCTTATTAGAGAAGTTATAAAATTAAAATCTTAGTAAGTCTTGGAGGCAATTATCTTAGTTATTTTAGTATTTTTTTTAAATTAAAAAATTAGTATTTAGTTATTAAGAGAAATATCTATATTGGCCTTCTATTTACATATATTACTTATTAAAAAAATAAATATACTATTTAGTAGGTAGAAGAAGCATGAGAAAAAAACCTCATATCTTTGTAGTTATTTATATAAAAAATAGAATTTTAAGTTGATTTAAATTGATTTTATTATTATAAAAAATCTCCAAGGTAGAATAAAATAGTCTTAAATTGATTTCATCATTTAAAAAATAATATAGAATTTTTTTGAATTTATATAGAATTTATATAGAATTTTTTAGGAATTTTTAGAACAATTTTGACGACTTTGGTAAAAATAAGTTTTACCACCTTGGGTGCCATTATGAAGAAATGGAGCAAGATTTGAAGGCCATACAAGGTTCCTACACTAATTGGATATTTTTGAATACCACGGTGAAGTCAAAAATGAAAAAAAATGAATTTTACTAATAGAAAATAGGAGGACCAACAACTAGTATAGTCATTATATGAAGGGAGGTGCATAAGTTCCATATGGGTTGTGGCACCTTGGATGAAAGTAGGAGGATAAGACTAAGGCCTCATGGCCTTTCTAGGACATCCGTATGCACTATTTTTGAGTCTTAGCAAGGTCCAAATTCATGATCTCTTAGGCAAATTATCCTTGAGGTAAAAAATTTTTACTTAATTTTTCTATTATTTACCTTCTATCTTTGATTTTTATTTTTTTTCATAGCTTACTCATAATAAGTCAAATATATATATATTTTTTATATCATTAAAAAGATAAAAAATTATCTATTCAAAATCATGATTTTTATTTTTTATTTTTATTTTTGACTAGGTAAAAATACAGTGAATAAACTGTGATTTAGTTTTGAATTAAGCACTTACTTTATACCATTTATTTCACTTATTTTGTAGTTGTTCTTCTTGTTGTTCTTGTTAATTGCTTCTTTCACTTTACACCACTAATTAAAAGCAACTCTTAAGTGAGGCCATTTTGTAATTTAGATTGAGAAATAAATTTTTTCCTTACAATTGAACAATAAATTATTTCAAAGAGTCTACTTTTTATATTGTTAATAACAAATCTTTGACATTATCTTTCAATCCATAATAAAATTGATTGATAAGAGCTTTGTCATTTTACTCTACATCATAAATAAGGTTTTGGAATTTAGTAGTATAGATTGTGGCTAATCATGATCTTTATTGTAAAGATAAGAGCTTGGTCTTTATTATCCTTTCTTGATTATTTTTTTCAAATGTAGCCATAAATACTTTAAGGAATGAATTCAAATCATAAAAAAAGTCATGAATCTTTTTCTATCAAAGGTATAAATAAAAAAAGAGCACTTCTAGATAAAAATACATCTATGAATCCAACTTGAGTAAATCTATTCAGACATTGGAAAAGATGCAATCTTAAATAAAGCTTAGCTTATTGCAAAAATCTTTAAAATTTTGATCTTATTCCATCAAATTTTTTAAGCATACTAATTTTTATTTCTTTTATATTTATAGAAGTAATACTTTCTAAATTTAATAATAAAGCCAATCTACTTATTTTCTTCTATTATATAATTTTTTGGCATAGACTCTATACTTCTTCTATAGGTGTATGAATAATGCTTCCATGGTTGATATTAATAATGTGTGAAATTTCCACCTTAAAAATATTAACAAGCTCTTGAAGACCTATAATAATTACAAATCTATTTTTATTTTTATTAAATATAGTATCTATGATTTTTTCTTCCATTTTAAAAAACTTAATAAATCTACAATTCAAATTAGAAGAAGATAATCTATAACTTCTAATATTAGATAAAAAATTTCATAAAGAAAGATGATTCATTCTTTTTTTAAAAAAAAATCAAGGTTAAAAAATAAAAAATATTAATTTAAAGAGATATAATCTACAACCTTTAAATACAAAAATAGAAGTGAGATAATCTACTCACTTCTAAAACACAAAACACAAACAATGAATTAGCACTTTTGTTAAATTGTTATGGACATAAAAAAAAAAATCAAAGTATCAAAATAGTCTTATGTCACTTATAAGTAGTAAAGAATCACTCAAAGATGGAATAATATCAAACAAGAATGGCTATTTTTAAAGACAAGAAGAATAGAGACTCTTGAAATAAGACTAACAATAAGAAAGTGCCAAGGACACAAACTAAAAGAAGATGCATAGATCAGTGAAATTTGTATTAAAAAAAAATAAAAAAATAAAAATAAGAAAGTATATATATTCAAGAAAAATCTAAAATAGCTATTGCCAAAGATTAAAAAATATAAAAACACTTGAATTAGACTAAAATCAAGAAAGAAATTAAAAAGAAGAAAGAAAGCTTTATTTTTGTCCCTATATATATTATTTACCTAAGAGCTATGTGACAATGTTCTATAAGACTTCCAATATATATCCAATTTGCAAGATACATGTCAATCTTACAAGACAAGTTTTCTACATGTATGCCATATATCTAGCTTATTCCACAAGCTACCAACATATGTGACATGTAGCTAACTTTTTAACTAAGGTTTTAACCTATTAATTACCTATAGACATGTATAAAGATGAAATTACATCTATAAAGCTTTTAAAAAGCTTCTCTATAAGATATTATTGGATTAATCTATTTTTATCTACTTCCACCTATCTATATTATTTAAATAACTATCATAATAGATCTTATGTCTATGACATTAATCCCTCTTTTAGAGATGAGTTCCACGAGGAGCAATAATTATATGTTGAGGAAGTGCAAAATGCACTAAATTATATTTGCCATATATTTCATCTTTATTTCTTTTAAAAATAATTGATAGGTCTTTTCAACCATCAATAGTGTCCCATATTATGACAAAAAGACCACTATAATATTTGATCATTGTTGGAGCCTTCATAACTTCCTTCAAATAAAATATTTGTAATACCATCAGAAATAGTTCTTAACTTCAAAAGTATTATCAAACACCAAGAGTCTCTTCTAAGGTTGTGATATCAAACACATTGTATCTTGCCATCAATTCAAGAAAGAATATATTATTTTTGAGGATCTTCATTTTTATTCTATCGTCTTAAAGGTTATAACAATCACAATATCTTATACAATAATTTAGCAAATGATGGCTCTTGAGCTAAATTTATTGGTTTATTTTCTATCTTCTTAGTATTAAAAAATCCAAAGAAATAACAAACTAATGATACAAGATAAAATGAGATTTCTATTAAACATATTTTGCTTTATAGCAAAGATTTTCTTATCTCTTCATCTTGATTTTGATGGATGTTGTCTATAAAATATATTGACTTTGATTGATGCATTTATTAGATTCCTAGATGGCTTCTATGTATATTCATTAGTATCATATCTGTGCCAATGTACAAGATATTCTAACATATTTTGATACCACTTTAAATCTAAGATCTCTTTTATTTCAAATTCTTTATTATTATCTACTTCTATAGGTGACAGTGGCATTTTTTTTTTTTTTTGTATATCTATGGTTTTATATGGCTTAAGTAGAGATGCGTGAAATATAAGATGGATTTTTATAGATTTCAATAGGTTTAATCAATAAGCAACTAGATTGACTTATTCACAAATTAAAAATAGTTCAAGCCTATAATAATTCAGCTTGTTATAAGAACCAATAGTCTTGATATTATAATGAAGTAGCTATACTATGTCACCAATGTAAAATTGAGGTTGTTTTTTACAATAGACATCTGCATTGATCTTTTGTCATTCTTGAGATTTTTTTAATTATGCCTTCAATATTACATATAGCTCTAATAATTAATTTATCAAATTTTTTGTTATAGGATTATCAGCTTTTAAAAAGTCAAAAGTATTAAGTTCTAGATGATAATAGTAATTGGCAAAGAAAGGTGTTTGTTGAGTAGTAGAATGTATTAAATTATTATAAGCAAATTTTTCCAATGGCAAAAGAGTTATTCAATCATCTTAATAATAATTGATGGTATACTTCAAATATTACTCTAAAACTTGATTTATTTATTTTATTTGTCCATCAATTTAAAGGTGGAAGGCCAAAGATAATTTTATGTCTACTTTCAATATCTTGAAAAGGATTTTTTAAAATTTTGATACAAACTACATTCTTTTATCTATTATAATATCCTTTGATAATTGATAATAGCAATAGATATTATTAAAGAAGAATTTAGTTATTTCTTCACATGTGATAGATTTTGTATATGATACAAAATGTGCCATCTTAGTGAAACAATCTACTATCACAAATATAAAATTATATAAACTTAAAATTGATAGATTTGTGATAAAATCTTTAAAGATAGAAGCTTATAATTATTTTAATATAGGTAATGGTTAGAAAAGTCTATAAGATTGATAACAAGGAATTTTTTAATCTTGAAAAAATATCATATGATTATACAAATTCTTTAATTACCTTCTACATTTGAAGCCACCAAAAATCTCTTGATATTAGTTCCAAAGTCTTATTGTATTCAAAATGTCTTATTATATGGAAGTTGTAACATTGTCATATTATAATTGATTATTGTATATAAAAAATAATTAAAACATGTAATATGTTCACAAGTTCTAGTATGTGTTAGAATAGTTTGTAAAATAATTTAACAGATTTGATATAAAAAGCTTTGTTTTGGTTTGTTTTTCCTAGTTTGATTATAGAATTTAAATTATATGAGACCTGGATGTTTAATATGAAGCAATGAGAAGAAATTTGGAGCCTAAAAGGTTGAAATTTAATCTTCTAAGACATTCATTTAAAGTGATGAAAGCAAGAAATGAAAGGATGAAGGCAAGGAATAGAAGAGTGAAGGCAAAGGATGGTGGACTTCATCCCAATAGTCAGATTTCATCTCCATTAATCAATCTTCATACCTAATAGGCTTTTAGTAGGTTATCTATGGCATTCTAAAGCATTAAAAAATGTTGAATGGAGCATTTAAGAAGGACAAAGTAAGGATTATAAAATTTAGATTTTAAGTGATAATTTATATACAAAAATTAAAAAATTTAAAATTGGAATGAAAAAAATATAATTATTTGAAATTAAGGTGCAGATTTAGGACATATTGTTATTCTTTTGAATATACAAAGAATTATATAAGAGCTTTTGGGAATCAGGAGGTGCAACTATGACCTTAAATTATACACCAAAATTTTATTTAGTTAATTTTTGATGTTTTGAATAAATATAATATTATTTATTTATTAATTATAAAAAATAGAAATTTTTGGTTTAAATTATATACCAAGGCCTTAGATTATCAAATTAATTTTAATAGAATCTAATTATAAAAATTAGATTCTAAAAAATATTAATTCTTATTTAAAATGAAATTGTTAGGAAATACGGAGTTAGTTGTAATTGAAATATGATAAAAAAGTGATAGGAAGTTATTCCACTCTTGACGCTATAAGAAATAGTAAAAGAAAAAGATGAAGAATTATTCTATTCTTGAAGCCATAAGAGATGGTGAAAGAAGAAGATAGAAAGTTATTTTGCTCTTGAAGCTACAAGTGATAGTAAAGGAAGAAGATGAAAAGCTATTCTATTCTTCAGCTATTACTTCTATGATAACAAATCGAATTGGTTCTTAACAAATCCCTTTTAAAGATTAATATTTCTATCAATAAATTAATAAATTATTTTTTCATAAGTTTTAGCTAATTAAGTTATTATGAGTCAATTGATTGATATCTATAGCATTTATCATCACTTTATGGCAAATAGATGCCAACCATTGGTCTTCTCTACAAACAACATTAGTTGGAAATCATAAGAGGTGTAGGTTGATCTCTTAATGACAAGTGGTATTAAAAATAATAGTTGGTAATTAAAAATATTAAAATAAGATAAAATGGTATACAAGTTATATCACTTGCTTATAAATTAGTTGTTACTTATAACTTATGAACAATGATAATTGCGAATAAATGGCTTAAGGGCTTGGATATATAAGACCCTTTCAAAGCCTTATTCTTCATCTATCTATCAATCAATTTATTTATCAATCTATCCATCTATCTATCTATTTATTTTTCTCTCTATCTCTCTCACATCTTTGATTTGAGCCTTTGGTAAGGACAATCTATTGAGGCACCAAAGAATTGTATTGTTTTAATTGTTATAAACTTGTATTGTTAGTTATTTGTAAGTCCCACTAATGAATTTTAATTGGTGGATTGGTTAGAAATATAGTCTTAAAATATTTAATTATACAAATACTATGATTAGAAAGTTTTTTTGACTATTTAAGTATTTATTAGAATTTAGAAGTATTTATAAATATAAAATCTTATTAGAAGAAAAGTTACAAAAATGGAGTCTTAGTAAATCTTGGAGGCAATTATTTTAGTTGATTTAGTATTTTTACCTATTATTAAATATTAAGAGTTAGTTATTGAGACCAATATCTACATTGGCCTTCTATCTATATGTATTACTCATTAAAAACCTATAAATATTATTTAGTAGGTAGAAGAAGTATAAGGAAGAAATCTCATGTCTTTTTGATTATTTTTGTAGAAAATAGGATTTTAAGTTAATTTAAATAGATTTTATTATTATAAAAAATTTCCAAGGTAAAATAAAATAGCTTTAAATTGATATTATCATCTTAGAAATATTATGGAGATTTTTAGAATTTTTTTAGAATTTATTAAGAATTTTTAGAGCAATTTTGAAGACTTTGTTAAAAATGAGTTTTATCACCTTGGAAGCCATTATGAAGAAATGGAGCAAGATTTGAAGGCCATACAAGATTCATAGGCTAGTAGGGTGTTTTTCAATACCATAATAAAGTCAAAAATATAAAATTATTAGTTCTACTAGTATAAAATAGGAAGACTAGCAACTAGTGTAGTCCTTGTAGGAAGGGAGGTGCATAAGTCCCATATGGGTTGTGGCACCTTGGATGTAGGTAGGAGGATAAGACTAAGACCTCATGGCCTCTCTAGGACATCCATATACACTAGTTGTGAGCCTTGGTGAGATTTGAACTCATAATCTTTTAAACAAGTTATCCTTGAGGTAAAAAATTTCCACTTAATTTTTTTATTATTTACCTTCTATCTTTACGTTATCATAACTTATTCTTAATAATTTAGAGTTACATATTTTTTATATCGTTGGAAAGATAAAAAAATCACCTACTAAAAAATATAATTTATATTTTTTGTTTTTACTTTTTATTAGATAAAAATTGAGTGAATAAATTGTGATTAGTTTTGTAGTATGCAATTACTTAATTGCACATATTTTACTTGTTTTGTGTTGTTCTTCTCCTTCATTGTTGTTTATTGCTCCTTATACTTCACACTACACTTTATAAGCAACTCTTAATTGAGGCCACCTTATAATTTGGATTGAGGAGTGAATTTTATCCTCATATAAATGGTGCATTTGCCAGAAGGTGGTGCTTCTAATTTTGTGTATGAAGGTGGAGTTAGTATGTTGTAAATCATAATTTGCTTGGTCTTTTTGAGTGAGAAATTCAAAGTAAATCTTCATCATTGTTATATTTTCTACATCTCTTCCTAATTGGTATATACAAAGCTTTTCAAGTTCTCAATTCATAAGATAGTCAAATTTTCATTATTTAGTTGAATGTTGATTTGCTCTCAGGTTTTCATCAATCAATTTTTATGTATTGTATATTATAAATTAAAACTTTTTGAACTGCTGTATCTTAATGTTGGCTTTTCAATAAGCTATTGTAAATTCAATTTGGACTTGATTTGAATTTTTAGTGAATTTTAGACTAGAAAGTGGTTCAATGCCTTGGCAGTTTCATGTACTCCATGTTTGAAAAGGCATTTCTTAGTGCATGGTGACTATTTATTAGTGGAATTTTTTGTGTACAAGCACTTCAAAGTTAAAGTTGTAGTGGTGTAAATTTCAATGCTGTTGAACTAGAATTGAATTTGTGGCCATTTTTGGAGTGGAGTGAGGTTCCTGCCTTAAGTGGAATACAATTGAAGTTAGTGATTTCTATCTCTTCAATCATTTACATTGTTGATTTTATATTATACTTTTGATTGTTGTGTTTTAAGTCTTATCTTAATTATTTTAAACTGTAATAAAAATAAATAAATAAATAAATAAAAAAGAAGAAAGAAATAAAAAACTAAAAATTAAAATAAAAACTTAAAAAATTAAAAATTAAAAAATAATCATAATCATAATAATAATAAATTAAAAAAGTATTATCTCTAAATTAAAATAATTATTTTATCAATTAAATTAATTATTTTATTAATATTTTAATATCCTATTAATTTTTATTTTAACTTTTATTTTAGTTTTTGTTTTATTTTTTATTTTTTTATTTTTATTTTTATTTTTTATTTTTATTTTTATTATATTTATTTTATTTTATTTTTTCTTATTCTTTTATTTTTATCTTTTTTGTTTAATGATTATTATTACTTTTATTCATTAATATTTTTTATATTTTATTTTATTTTATTTTACATACATAATAAGTTTTATATATTGATATAAGTCTAATATATTTTGATTTATCTATCAATTTATTTTTATATAATATTTTTACTTCTAATTTTAAATAATATTTGATTAATTTAGTATTAGTATAATATTATTTGGTGGTTCTCTTTAGATTGGTTGTCACTTTGAAAGCATAAAGAGTGGAGTTCAAGTCCAACTTCAAATGTAAGTCTAATCTTGGTAAATTTCAAACCTTAGCTTTTCAATTTATTTAAAATTTTAGACAAAAGCAAAGATGGAGCATGGCTAGGAGAAACCTGGTGGATTTCAAACTTTAGCTTTTTAATTTAATTGAAATTTTAAACAAAAGAAAAAAAAGAATAGGGCTAGAAGAAATTTGGTGGGTTTCAAACCTTAGCTTTTTAATTTAACTGAAATTTTAGATAAAAGCAAGGAAGAAGCATGGCTAGAATAAACTTGCTCGGTATCAAATCTTAGCTTTTTCTTTTATTTGAAATTTTAGGTACATTTAAGAAGAAATACAATGGGACTTGCTGTCCTATAGATAACATCTTAACCATTCTTTCATCTTGTAGTGTAATTGAATATTAAAATATTCAATTCTACATATCAGGAATTTTTCCAATCTACTTCTTTTGTTAAGAGAACCTAGTTGTGTTTGTAATAGGTGCTTTAACTTTTAGATGTTTTGTAAGGAAGTGAAGTCAAATTAATGGCCGACATGACTTCTTTTTGGCATTGAACCTACACTTTTGGGAAGTGATGATCCCCATGAGGCATAGTTAATTGTTGTAGGTTGCCCTACATGTTGCCTTTTATCCAATCCATTTGATTTTTGTGGTATCCACATGTTAAAATTTTTAAATTACTTGTACTATGCTTGGCCTTATTTTCCAATTTCTAGATTGTAAATTAAATCCAACTAACAAATGATTTGATCATATTAAAATTAGCATGAGATCTTAAATTAGTATTTGGTTGGACCTCATGCATCACTTATGAGAAAAATTTAATTATTGGATGATACCACTAATTTAAAATTGACACGAGATTTCATCTTGGTATATAATTAAACCATATGCTTCACAAATAGATAAGAATTGAAAGGATTTTATGTTAATTCACAAAATAAAAATAAAAATAATTTAAAATCTATTTATTTTGCTCTAAACCACCGACTAGGTCTTTTATCATAAGAGAATTATTTAGAAACCATATACTTAGTTGTATGCCACTTAGGATTAAGTCTAAGGTAGTTCATCCTCTTATTAGCCTTATTTTACGATCTGGACATATTTTACAATTCAAAATACATATTGAGTCTATAATTTTATAAAACCACGTATTAGAAGAAATTTGTAATAAGATATCACAAGCTTCTATTGAGATGGAGCATGGAAGAAGGCAACCTTCAGAGCCTCAAGTAGAGTCTTTAACAATTCTAATTCTAAGGGCTAGTATAGCCGATGAAGAAAACTACAACTTCTAAATGAATATCCAAATCAACCCAATAATGTTACTTAGGGGATTATCAATTATAGTACCTTCAAGATTATAAGGGGCATTAATTCTACATAACCTTCTAAGATTTTGTGGATCTATCAATGAAGATCCAACAACCCACGTATAAAGGTTTATAGAAGTACTTATCACCAGTTTAGTAACCAATCATGGTTATTATTTAATATGGTTTCCAACAACTTTGATAGATTTCATATATGCTTGATATAGATCTCATATAGAAGGAGCATTCACCAAATGGGAACAAGTCCTAAGAACATTCTTTTGTTAATATAGGCCTGTAATTGGCCAACAACAAGCCCTTGCAGCCTTGACAAATATTAGACAAGGTCCTTTAGAAGATATTACCTTTTATGTGAGGCGATTGCAGATAGTATGTACTCAATATGTTGATAATTTGTTAAATGAGGACACTATAAGGCAATACTTTATCCAAGGTTTTGCCATGCCTTTTATAATTCGGGATATTTAAACAAGAGATCTAAAGATTTAGAAGGAGCCATTCAAGCTGCTTTAGAAGAGGAGGTTATTAATAAGAAAAATGATTATATGCTTAGAAGGATAAAAGAATCAATATCCACCTTTATACCTTTGCAACATTGACCTATAGAATTCTATCAATCTATAGCTTTAAGCTACTCACAACCTTTTATATTTTCTTTTTCAACTAGCAATCCAATATCTTTATCTATACAACCTCTATATAATCAAGCTCAATCTAAAATCTTTCATAATACTAGATTAGAAGAATTTAAAAGTAAAGTATGGCAAGCCAATGAGGGTTTCAAAAATGAGATGATGAATATTATGAAAGTCATTAGTAAACAAATGTCTTGCCTTGTCAAAAATCAACTTCCAACTCTAGAGCTTAGATATCATAAATCAAAAATTCACACCTTTGAATTATGGTATACAAATTGTAGATAAGTGAACGACATTACACAATTTTATCCACAATTCCTACAATAATAACTTAGGAAAAAAAAACCAATCTCCATTGTATAAGCCTCTTCATCAATTGAAGCAAGTAGGTTCTAATTTCTTTCAATCCAAAGAAATAATATGCCATCTTGTCCTACTTATAGAAAGCCACATGGAGTAGGTCAATGTTGGATTGAAAATGGAACTGTATACTTTAATTATGGAGGTTCTCATTTTACGGATCATTGTAAAAGATCCAACCAAATTATTCTCTCAACTTCTTTTTCAAGGCACTATAATAATCAAGTTGGAAGAAATATGTAAGGAGTTAAAATTATAGATCCTATTATCATATAAAATCCATCAAATATGTATTATGACCCTTCAAACAATAGTCAAAATCATCACCCTTCAACAATAGTTCAAACCAATCATGGGACATTGCAAGGATCTGTAACATATATTCAAAACCAAAACCAAAACCAATAGCCACAAACTTCTCAAGATATTAGATACATAATAACTCAACTTCATGTACCTTCTACATCAAATTTACGATCTCCTCAATTCCACTTGGTGCAACTAGACAACAAGGAGATCTTCAAAGACAATACATATTTACCTTCTTTAGTTATAATCAAAAGTATGAATGCCAAAAAACCAATAGATTTAGCACAACTTGAAGAAGATGAGGTATATATAGATATTTCAGAAGAATCACCCAAATTTGTAGAATTGTCAAAAATTACTCAAGAAGTAGCTAAAAAATTACAAGACAAACAATCTTCTTCTGTAATTAGACTTGATGAAGAAGAATACCAATTTTTAGATAAAGAAGGACCTTGGACTTCTAGCACCTTTTTAAAATAACCAACAACTAATAAAACCTTCAATCTTGTAGAATCTTACGATGTATGGCAAGATCTTTATAGAACTAGAGCCAACATTTCTTTTGGATAATTGGTTCAAGTAGCACCAACTACCAAAAAAGACCTCAAAAAAAGAATATTATTACAAAGAAAAATTAAGAGCATAGAAGGAATAGCTCGAGTTGAAGTTAATGATCTAAAATAGAATATCACCTTGAGAGAAGAGAATGACAATAGAGAATATAGACCTACTGAGATAGATGTAAAAATTATAGATAAAATAATTTCTAAGGTCATAGTAGATGATGGAAGTAGCATCAATATTATGCTTGAATCTACTATGAATAAATTGGGATTAAAAATCACTCACAAGGCAATTATGAAGGTCAAATTAGCTAATCAAAGACCTTTTCAACTTCTAAGTCAAATCTGTGACTTTTGTATGCGAGCAAAAGGTGTAGATTATGTGGTATCATTTTATGTCATACATTTATATGAACAAGCAGATAGTTATCTTTTCTTGTTAAGAAGAGGATGGTTGAAGTAATCTAAAAGAGAAACAAATTAGAGGGCTTCTAAGTCTTATTTTACTTTTAAAATTTTAAATAATTTACAACAATCATAGTATCTAAACACTTTAGACTCCAAATTCTGGTTCCATTAGAAAAAACACCAACATCTAAAAAAGCCAAGCAAAGTAGTTTTATCTAATCTACTTCAATATCGACTATAACACCAATAAAATGTATTGGCCCTAAATTATATAGATATGAAGATAAGGGTGATTTTGCCAAATGATTAGAAGAAAATTCTTACAAAGAAGAAGACATCCACATTTGATTTATAGATGTAATTGATTGGTTGGACCTTAAAGATGATTGCCCTGATCTTACAACTTTGGTTGATGATATTTGTATAAATGAAGCCATTAGCTTAGAAATCAATAGAATCCAAGTTGAAGACCTTGATGATATTATAAAAGAAGAAACCATCATGCCTCTTCTTTTACAATTTAGAAATACATCCCGAGGCATTGAGATTGGATATGAAGTACCTACTTATCCACCAATATCTAAAGATTGGTATCATGGACCTATTGATCCAATATATATGATAAAATAAGATTGGATAAAAATTCTAATTAATCATAATGAAGAAGAATTCAGATATATCAAGTTTGAATTCCAATTAGATAAGAAAGAATTAGAAAAATATAAATCCTTGGTAATGGAATATTACGATATATTTGCTTGGTCTTATAAAGACTTAAAAGATATTCTTCCTAGCATTTGTCAACATACTATCCCACTTCTTCTAAATACCATACTTATTAGATAAAAACATAGAAGATTCAATCTTAAGATATAATTTATTGTGAATGCAAAGTTGGTAAAATTGATAAAATCCAATTGCTTTGTTGCTTGTCACAATTAAACAACTTAGATTTCTCTTTATAATTCCTAATCTTAATCAATAAATTTTAATAAGCTATAATTTCTAAACAATCCTAAACTGCCAACTTCTAGTATTTTCTTATACCAAAGATCAAATAAATTTCAATTGAACTATTAGATTGTTACAAAATTTCATTCAATCTTAGCACATTCAATCATCCATATATTGCCAAATTTTCAACTATAGATGTTATACCAATTGTATGAAATAGCCAAGATTGCTAATCTAATTTTATTCCATAAAAACTTAATCTCCAATATAAACCTTGATTTTAGATAGCAATTGCTAAGTCCTTCTAAATCCTACAAATACAATTCTAACACCTTAAAAATGTGCTTAAAGCTAGCTCTGCAATCTTAATTGTTGATTTTCAAATGATTTGATATTTAGCCTTTAGTGGCCATTTTTGTGGCTAGAGGTCTAAGTTCAACCATGTTCCATATACAGTCAATCCCCACATATCAATCCAACCTATTCCAAGGATTTTTAAGATTAATCCTACCCTCAACTTAATCCTAGTATCAACCATTCTAATTATTTATCTCTTCTATCCTATTTTAATTAACTAATGGCTTTTTAAAAATAGTGAAAGAGTTTCAATAACCTAGAAGAAAAATTTAATAACTAACTTTTATCTATTAGCTATTAAAATAAAAAAATAATCTAAGAAGCTTTCGTAAAATCTTTTTTTAAATATCTCAAGTTCCTTTTGGACCAAAATAATTAAATATTAAGTAAAAATTATTCTTATTCATGTTTTTCATCACATAAATATATTACAATATGATAGTGGATTACCCTCTTTTAAACTGATACTATCTTCTTATAGATTCATTTCTTCTTTCTCTTATAATGGCTAGAAATCAAGACATTAATATGACCAAATCTTTTGAATCTTAATTAGATGCTATTATAAGTGCTCTTATTACTTTATCTACTAGGATTACAGAAATTAAAGGGATTGTTGTAAAACTTTGTAATGATGCAACATTTGAAGTGCCACAATTTAAATTGCATCTACCTCCAACTTCTATGCTTGTGTATGCAGTACTATCTATGCTATGCCAAGAAAATCCACCTATTCAATAATGTAATAAATCTCAACTTAGTCTTTTGGAGAAATATGATAATACACATTTAAAGTTTTGAGGGTTTGTGAACCAAATTCAATTAATAACACTCTCATAACTTGATACTTATTTGATAGAAGAATCACGGGTTGGATTGATTGGCATCTTACTTACAGAGCAAGCACTATCATGGTTTGTTCTCTTATTCGAAAAAAGATCACTAATTTTCAATAACTTTGAAATTTTCATAGAAGTATTTGGAGAACATGACAAGGCTCATTGAGCAACAACTAAGATCAAAGCATTACGTTGTCATATTACATTTATGTGCAGTGTGTAAAAATATTATATATCTTGTATTTATTATTATTACATGTGTGAGTGCTAGAGGTTATTTTAGAAGATATTATAAGAAGAGGATTTATTTTAGCCACTTAATTAGTAAATTAGGATATCACTACTATGCAGACACCTTTAGAATTAGTAAAAATGTGTACATTACCACAAGGAGCAACAAACTCAGTTGCTCATATGATGAATGGGATGAATAAGGTGCTCCAAGATTTTATTCCAGAAAAGACTATACCTTTCCTAGATGATATTTTAATAAAAAGGTGTATAGAAGAAAGAAAAGAAGAAATAATGGATCAGAGGGGGTTTTTTAAATTTATATCTAGTCATATTTTGGATTGTGATAAGATTTTATCACAGCTTGAAGAAGTCCACTTGATCTTATCAAGAGCTAAATCAACCTTTGGCGTTCGAGAGGTTGTTATTGTGGGACATTTACGTGGATGGTTTGGTCATAAATCAGACCCTACTAAAGTGGACGCCATACAATGGATGAAGGAAGTTTATAGCTCACAAACAGAAGTACGGAGATTTTTGGGAGCTTGTATATTTTATTATATATGGATTTCACATTATGCGCATATAACAGATCCTCTCTATGGTCTGCTATGAAAAGGGAAGAGGTTTAAATGGAAGAGGATGCATATAGAAGCAATGCAAAGGTTGAAGCAATCATTCTCTTTTCCACTTGTCCTACGTAGAATAAATTATGAGAATAGAAAACCGGTAATACTTAGAGTTGATACTAGTCCAATAGCTATTGGTTGGACACTGGGACATGATGATGAAGAAGGGAATCGATTTGCTATACGATTTGGAGCCAAGGTATTAAGTGAAAGACAAAGGTGCTATCCACAAGTAAAATGAAATTATGGGAGGTAGTGACAGCTATGAAAATTGATAGAGATTATCTAATTGGAACATTAGTGATAGTGGAAACAGATTGTTTGCCACTATTGGGAATGATCACCAATTGTAATATCCTTGATATTGCTATACTGAGGTGGATTGCATATATTAAGTCTTTAAATCCTCAATTCAAGCACATAGCAAGCAAAAATAATCCAGTGGCGGATATGCTATCTCAAGCTAGGTATGAATAAGAAGAAGATTTAATTGATGATACCAAAGATGTAGGTATTACTTTCTATTCTCAATTATAATAAGGAGAGAAGGAGTATCCAAAACTGTTCATGGAAGAACTATATGAAAGAGAATGGTTAGATATTGGATACTATTTGACCACGCTATCAAGGCAACCAGGATGGAATGATATTTATTTTAAGCAAATTAGGCACAAAGCCTACAACTACCTTTTATAAGATGGATACTTATAGAAGCAATGTAAAAGAGATAGTGGTATACCACAAAGAGTAATTTATAAGAAGAAAATGCAAGAGCAATTGATTCAAGAATTCCATGATAGCTTGTGGGCTGATCATAGAGATATTTATGCTACCTTTAACAAGCTTAAAGAAAAATATTGGTAGCGTAATATGTATAGAGATGTAGTAAAGTTTGTGGAATCATGTCAAACTTGCCAAATGTATTCAAAGATTCAACATAGAGACGGGTTGCATCCTACATATCCTCTAGCAATACATTATAAATGGATGGTGGATTTAATTACTATGCCTATGGGATTATGGAAAATGCGATATTTGGTTTTAGCACAAGAAGATTTATCCAACCAGGTGGAGGGATGAGCTCTACGAACAAAATCCACTAAAAGAGTTTGTAGATTTTTACTAGAAGATGTAATTTATAGATACGGATGTATTGGGAAGATTACTGCTAATCGTAGAGAATTAGATACATATGAGGCAAGGAATTTTTTTGAAAGATGTGGGATCAAGCTTGCACTTACAATAGCATATAATCCAGAGGATAATTCCAAAAGTGAGCGAGGTCATCCTCCGATAGTAAATGCCATTGTTAAAGCATGTAAAGGAAGGGCAAAAGAATGGCCAAGATTATTACCGTTTATTCTATGGGCTCATTGTACTACTCACAGTTCAATTGGAGAGAAGACCTGAAGATATAGAAAAAGCAGTTGTTAAACTAAGGGAGGCATGAATCAAAAATAAAGATAGATTTGACAAGCGACATCAGTTAAGGCCAAAAGAAATTCAAGAAGGTGATTGGGTTTTAGTGTATGATAGTAGCTTGGATAACCAGCATAGTCCTCTTAGAAAATTTTCTAAACGCTAGATTGGACTTTATGTTGTTGTAAATATTTTGGATAATGCCACATATGTATTAAAGGAGCTAGATGGAACACACCTTAAAGTTCCAATTGCAAGAAAACGCATAAAATTCTTCAAACAATGGAGTCAAGACATAACACATGAAGATATAAGAGAAGAAATTGACTTCTTTACAAATGAAGAAGAAGAACAGGATTTTGAAGAAGATATTGCTAGAGCAATAGTATGACGCCAACTACAACTTCAACTCTTGTTGGTGCATACCGGAGGATGCACAAGTTTGGAGGGGGTGGATGTCGTGTTGTGGTTTGGCTACTATGTGTAAAAATTGTACATGTATATTTAATGTATAATTTACTATTTAGCTAAATGAAAGTCATATCAGTGGATTTTTATTGGTTATAGGATGTGATTAGGTTGCTAGTTTAAAAAAGATCTATGAAAAGAATTATTATTAAGATTTATACGATCTTATTTTCTTTTTAGTAGTGACTTTTGAAGTTAATTTTATATTGATAGTAACTTGTATATATTTTAAGTCCCCTATGTTAGACATTGATGATCCTTAAGATCTTGTTTACTTCTTTTATTTGGTGCTTAAAGCACCAAGTATGTAAATCTTATAAGAAGAAGGATTAAAAAAGGGTTTTTAGTGTAAAAAGGGTAGTTTGACCATCCATGTGGATGAATAGAAGTGGATGATAGAAATCTCTATTCTAATTGGCCAAAAATCATGCCCAATGGGCTTTAAGGAGGCTGCCCGAGGGTTTATTAGGAGTTAGGATTTGTTTTTCGGTGGGAGTCAAACATCAGAGGCTAGGATCATAAGGTTTAGGTTTTTGGATCTAGTTTAGGAGTAAATTTTGTGTGATTTGCACTTTTTATAAAGAAGTTATAGGCGCCCAAAGTTAAGGTGTTGATTTTGGACCTACTGTCACTATTTTGGATATAACTCATGCATACAAAGAGCAATTGAGGATCGGCGACTGGGGTTGAAGAGAGCACTTTCACGGCTACACTTATTTTGGATAGCTTGATAAAATCCAAGCTAAGGTGAAGGAGATATTGGAAGTTGAAGTCAGTGCTTACAAACTTAAGGGCAGTAAGTGACCCGCTTACATAGTGGTTACATTTTGAGCTATATCTTAGGCAATTTCATAGATTTTTGGCTCAAAATTTTCAGGAGTGTATATGTTTATGTTGCAAGACTATGTAAAATTTTTTTGTGGCATTAGGATTTTGGGTTTGTGAGATATAAGGAAAATAGTGCTTGGGTGTCTCTGAGCTAGGGTTTTAAGCACCTACTAAGGGTTTTGAGATATCAGATGATTGGAAACGAATTTACAATTGATTATTTCTTGTGGTAAAATTTTAGAAGATTATCTACACTTTGAACTAAATTTTATAGAAACTAAATGGTTGGATCAAGAGTTATTGGACTCTAAAGTTTAGCAAGAAATAAGTCCTTGCGGGTGAATAAAGTTTTGAAGGGTTTTTGTGGAAATTTGAACCTTTTTTGTACAAACTTACTTGAATACAAGAGGGTTTATATATTTAACTTTTCTTTTGTGAGATTTTTGTATTATTTGTTTTTTTTATTGAAGACAAACCACATCTTGGATTTTGCCATCAAATTTCAAATAAACTCTCCACAGCCAGGTACCCAGTGTAATCCCAGATAGAAGGCCACGTCATACAACAACGTTCATAGCAACCAAAATCTATGCGGAAATGAGAGCCAAGCAGAAGACAAGAAAATTTGCATCGTTGCTCTATTCCAATTATGTGCACTCTGCGATTGCATATATATTGAGACTAATACTACTAATAATAGAAAAAAATATATCCTCTCCAATGCTTCAACAATGTGTTTAGAGTTTCACGACATTACCAACTAGTTTAGAGGTAGTGGTATACAAAATTGGAGAATCAAGTCGATCGATAGAACGGGAGGCTATACCACTGGCTACACCAAGGTAGGTTCCAATTTGCTTAATAATCAAGGTGACTACTGAGGTTCCCATTTAAAATATCAAAACATCAAAAGGAGATACCTCAAGAAAGTAATATTGGATCAAATTTTCCAATTGCAGCTCACGTTGAGTCAATTGGAAGGTAATTTAAAGCAACAATTGGAGGCGAGCAAGAAGGATATAATAAAAAAAAGCTGCAAAATTACAGAACAAGATTGTATTATCAAGGAAGAGGCAAAATCTTAGTTGCTATTGGAGCAGAAATTAGCGGAGGAATAGGAAGCTTAGGCAAAAAATAAAGAACGCACTTAACAAATCTTGAATTGCCAAAAGCAAGAATTATTATAAAATTGTAGGACCTAGGATTTGGAACGGGAGGAGATAAAGTGTTAATTGAAAGAAGAAAAATCAAAAGCAACGTTACTAGAACAGAAAAAGATGAAATTGGGTGATTAATACAGAATTGAAATGAACAAGTTATGGACAGAAATTGGTACCTTGAAGACTAAAGTAATATAATTGGAGGGTGATTTAGCTAATATTGATGAGCCACAAATATCTGCCCTACTAGTTTCAAATATTGGTGAATTAGAGTAGAAGATGAAATAACAAGAACGTCAATTGGAAGCAAAAGATGCCAAGATTCTACAATTGGAGACTCAAGTTCAAGAATTGGGAGTGTACAATGAAGATTCATCAGTACAATTAAAGAATAATCTAGTAGATTTATCAAAAGAAGACAAGGACTTATTATTAGAATCAAACTCAATAGAACCACCTACGGAGAATCTTGAGATTGAACAATCCAAAGAGCTAGTTTTATAAATAAAAGTTTTTGAGGTTTCATTGAAGAAATTTTTTTTAATCAATCATGTGTTTGCAAGGGCATTGCACAATTAAGAGTGGAGCTATGTAGAATAAATAGATAATTTTGATATTAGAATAAGCATTATATATTGATAAATTAAATGATTAATCCATTGGTTGGCCAATATAGGTAATAAAATAGAAAAATTATTTGAAAAAGTGGTTACGATAAGAGAGATAATGGTTGGTATCACGATTTTTATTATAAAGAGAATAGGGAAGAAGAAATTGAGGCTTGACTGTGAGAGTTAAGAACTAGAATAAGCTTGGTGCTACCTCTTTCTTTTGTTTTTTTTGTGTTAGACTATAGTAGAGAGTTTGGAATATATTCCGATTGATCGTACTATGTAAATTGAGAAGTGTAGTAATGAAAATAAAAAATTCAATTTATATGTGGATAAGTAAGAAATTAAAGTTGTTTGATGATTGAATTTGGTATGGTAAATTGGAAGCCAAAGATTGAATATATCAATGTAGTTTGATTGTGAATGAAAATGTTGTGCCGTATTGGTTGTGAGAGTTGAGCAGTGAAAGAGAATGCTGGAGAGATGATTAATTTTGGAATGAATTTTTAATGAGATGTTATTTCTAGTGATTGGAATGTGAAGCAGTTGTATGCAATTTTTTAAGACAATGCAATATTATTATGAGATCAAAAGAAGACAAGATAATACAATAGAAGAATTATGATAGATGGTATTAAAAAGTTTATTTTCAATTGCGTAGCAATAGAAAGATGAAGTGGATGGAGTCATTTTAGAATGCTTATTTATTCATTAGACTTTGTTGATCGAGATCGATTAATTGTGTGATCCTAACAAATATATCTCATGCATTTAGTCTTTCTACGTGTTTGAACTTCTTCTTTACAGATTTATTCTAAGTAATATTAGAAGAGTAAGTAAAATGACAAATCACAAGAAGCAAATCAATCCAATGGCATATTGCTTAGAATTACCACTTAATATGAAGGTACATTCAATTTTTCATATCTTCCTTTTAGAACCTTATTTGAAGTCACATATTCAGGGAAGGATACAACAATCGTTGCCTAGTATCAAAATTGAAGACTATAAAGAATTTGAAGTTGAAAAGGTACTTGATTTATGGCAAAGATGGAACAAATTGGAATATCTTGTTATTTGGCAAGGCTATGACATTAATGAGCACACATGGGAATTAGCCAAATATCTTATCAATGTACCTCAAAAGGTATAAGAATTTCATTAATTTTATCCCTACAAATCCAAATGTACTCGATGATAACTTCTTAGTGAAGATTGGATTTAAGAAAAATTCATAAAGAAAGGGAGAGTTAAACAAAAGCCTTCAACAATATGTAATTATTTGTTTAAAGATAGAATAGAGTGGTAGAAGCAAGTTAGTGATTATGTCAAACCTTCAAACATTGAGAAAATAAGACTTAGAAGATTTGTTTGCCATATAAGCTTCAAACAAACCAATGCAATTTTCACAGCCTTCAATTGAGTAAACTAAGGACAATACATTTCAGCGCTATTGTAGTAGAGAGAATTTGCCTCAAAAAAGCGCTGAGCTTTTGGCTACCATCAAATACTCAATTAAGATCCAAAATAACAAAACCTTCAAATTTATATAAAATTCTTTATCTTAGGGTTATTACACCCAATATATTAATCCTATTTCACAAAATACTCTAAACCCTCATGTATCCATAAGAGAGAGAATTTTTTTTAAACTTAAATAATCTATAATTTTTAATCTAACTATTTAAATCTATTCAAAATATATATGAAGTATTGATGTGCTTTTAACAACTAGCACAACAAATTTCAATTGTCAATTCTTTATCAATCTTTAGATATTGTGAAAATCCTAATAATAGCTTCAAATCCTTATTTACAAATACTCGTGTATTAAATTCTTTATATCTCACAAACTAAATATCCAAATACTATGAAACTTTGATGTATAGCTTCTTAATACAAAGATTCACCTTTTTAGAAAGTTTAAGATAAAAGTTCATCTAAAAATTAAGATATGGCAAAATCCATCACTATTAATAAAATGGCCTACTTATGGCCTTAGAATTCAATCTATTGTTTTTGATTCCCAATATCTCCTTCTTTGGAACTTCAAATGTAGCAATTTTTCTATATTAAGTATAGAGCTTAAAATCACTGCTCTAGTTGCACCTCCTAATCTCCAAAAGCTTTCATATAAGTCCTCAAATCTTCAAAAGACTGACAGTAGATACTATTTGTACACCTTAATTTCAAGCGCCTACTTCTCTCTCATAAAAATTCCAAATCTTTCAATTTTTATACCAAAATTGTAGCCCAATAAACAAGCTTTCTTACTCTAGTCTTTGATTTTCAAATGGCCTCCTTAAATTTACCGAAACCCTTCTTCTCCTTACAGGCAGCCTCTTCAAAGCCTATTGGGTATGACCATTGACCAATAGGAATGAAGAAATTCACCTCTTGTCTTCATTCATCCTCACTTTCTCTTCATCCTTCTAAATAGGCCTCTTAGTAGTTTAATTCTTCTTCTTTGGATCTCAATTGCCTCTCTAGGCTTCATACTAAATATTTAGGTCCTATATAATTTTAACACTATAATCAAACTAAATAAAAATCTAAAATAAAATTTCTTATACCAACTCTCTTTAATTTATATTTCTAATCATTCTAACATATATTAGAATCTATAAATATATTATATAATTTAGTTAATTTTTATGTACTCTAAGCAATTTTAGTATGACAATGGTAATAAGTGGTATCATATATATGGGAAGCTACTATGGTCTAATTTTTGACACACTTCATATGGTTGAACATAATCCATGCATTTTTGAAATCACTACCAGATTGCATTCGCTTGACAAGATCTACTCCACTACCAAGTCCGATCTCGGACATCTTAAAAATAAAAACCTTATCTAAATCAGATCCTTGGCTAGAGAATTAAATAGCAAAGATTTGGAACCTCTCCTTGAAATAAGTCTTTTTGAAGAGTTTATAATATTAATAGTATCAATGACATATGGTGGAAGCAGAGATCTATGATAAGTAGGACAACTACCTTGAGAAGATTGTAAAGTAAGAAAAATAATATGATTAGTGGCAGAAACTATATTATGAGTATCAGTAATAGAAGTTCAATGGGACACTCATCTTTAAAGTCATTGCTCAAAAGATTTATAGTTTCTCAACCAAGTTCTATCTTAACTTTTTGAAGGTGAAGTATCTGTTAGGTACAAGTTGAAAATATCTTAGAGGCAAGAATCTTAGTAGATCCATCTTGAAGATAATTTTTTGATCCATAGATTTGATACTTGCCAGACTTTAGAATCCAAATATTATCCTTGTCATTAATAGAGGAGATTTAATCAATACTATGAGTGAGTTCTCCTATGATTAGATCAAAAATCTCTTCATCAATATACATAGAACCATTTAAAAATTAAAATCTAAGATTTAGTTAAATAGAACTAATAGTGGAATAGCCATCATCTCTTACAAAAAATAAAATTGGAATTCCATGTCTATCTCCATGAATGAACACCATTCCGGGATACGAGATTTGCAAGCCAACCTTAGCCATTGCTATTTTATGAATGCAAATATGAGAGTAGAGCTATAATAATTGTGATGGAATTAATGGTATCAAGTGACAAAGGCTTCTATTTATCTATGAAATAATAATAAATAGTGACTTGGAATTGATCATATTAGTATGTAAGAAATGGCAATAATTTACTAATTATTGAATAGAAGTGTAATTGGTTGTGAAAAATTAAATATAGGAAGCAAAAGTGAAAATGGAAAAAAAACACTGAGAATGATAATAGAAAATTGAAAAATAGAATGATAATACTAATATATTTCATGAATACCAATAAAAGTTAAGGATTAAAATTGTTTACAAAATGGAGAGTGATATAGCAATTGACGGCGCAACTAAGATCTTTGGAAGAAAAAATAATTTAGTAGTAGTTGAAATATAATACGAAACAAACTAGCATCCTCTATAATAAATTTCAAGATTATTGCTTCTTTAATTTTTATGAGAATAAGATAAAAACTTGGCATACTTATTATTGGGATGGACATGGTCATATACTCTTAATTTTAAAAGCTTCATATGATCAATAGTCACTTAATGCATGGAAGTAGTTGATATGGATTTCTATGGACTCAGCACTCGTAGCAGAGTTGATTATAGATGCTAAGGGATATAGAGAAGGAATTGGTGATTTGTAGGCTCATATTTGAATAGGAGATATGGAAGAGAATTTGGATGCTAGAGTGAGATTTTGGACATTAGAGCAAGGTTATTAGGTACAAGTGTAGTATGAAAAAGAAACAAAAATCTAATTTATATTTTAGTAGTGTAAAATCTTTAAAAAGAATTAGGATGATGAGAAAGAGAAGGAACATCTTTAGGAAGGATAATTTGGATGGCATGGTGAAAGTGCTGTCATTTAAAGACGAGGAGATATCGATAGTTGCCATCAATATCCTTGGGCAAATAGAAATTGATATCATTATAGAAAATAAAGAAAACAAAGAACAGCTAGAGATAGGATCTTATAATGATAGCAATATGGATAGTGAGGAGATGAATATGGAGGACATAAGTATCGAGGTGAAGTACACAATGATTGCTTTAATTTAAATAGTATATGAGTTCAATATAATTCGATGCCCATGTTTTTGTATTTGAATTTGAAGTGAAGAAAGATGTAATAATGAATCATATATTTGCAATTTTGAACTAATTAAATCAAGTGAGTTAATATTTGTTAACTATATTTTTGTATAGAAATTTGAATTTGAAAGTAGATACTACAATATTGATAGCGAATATTACATACTACATTAATACAGAGTATGTAATCAAAGAAGTTCTTCCATATTGTTTGGAAAAAATTTAAAAAAAATATGAATTAAAGAATATATATAATTGTAAAAAATCATGGAAATTTTAATATTCCAATAGAAATATAGATAATAATAAATAATAATAGAGAATGTAGAATAAAATAGATGATACATTAGATATAATTTTGGATATTAGTTCCCAACAGTTATCAATTGTCTTGCAAATATCAACAATGTAGGATGCATACATAATATTTTTCCATGGATTTGGGTGCACTCTTTTGTCTTTGGCTCTATATTTTTTTTTTGAAGTTGGATTTCAGTTTGCAATGGAGATCAATGTGTGTATGGTGGAGGGGCAGCCACTGATGGCGACCTATTTGGTGCTCACATTCATAGCTTGACGGATGAGAGTTAGAGTGTGGTTGTTTATCTTAGGTCCTAAATTTTTATTTTCAAAGTTAGATTTTAGTCTGCATTGGAGATTGGTGTGTGCATAGTAGAGGGGCAGCCATTGATAGCAATCCATGTGGTGCTCACATTTATAATTTGAAGGACAAATGTTTCTATTTTACTTTCAAGTTTATTTTAGTTTTTTTTTTGTTCTTATGGTTTATATGCTAGAATATTTGTCATTCACCACGTCTAATTTGAAGCCTAATTAGATATTTTAATATGCTTATTTCATATACTATTATATGTCCTTTGCTAAAATTCATATGGTGATTTGAATGTAATATATTAATTTTGGATGATAGAGGGTAATTTGTAGCTACTTCTAGTATAATATTTTAATTGCTTAAGTGGAAGCCATTATCATCAATCCAATTGGACTTTACTCAATATGTATTTTTGTCACTAATAATAATATCATTATTTATTCTTAATGATGTATTCTTAGGAAATAGGAAAAAAAGCCATTTTGAAGCAAATATCTAAGGACCAGATGGAACAGCAAATAAATGATCTTGTATAGAAGGAATCAATGAACACCAATTCACGCATTGAGAAGTTGCGGTTCTGTTCTAGATTTAAATCAAAGATCAATATTTCCTTATATCACATGATTGCCTTGCTTGCTATGCTGCCATTTCTCAAAAATGATGTCATGAATTTGGCTTCGTATTTTTTTTACAATAGATATATGGAAGAAAATAGTATATTCTATGTTATTTTAGAGAACAATGAAGGGAAGACATTTGATGTCACTAAGAAGATTATTGCATCATGGAGTCTTTTGTGGATCTGTGCTAATATTGTATTTGAAAGCCAACTCTTTAATGATGAAGATCTTAGAATCTTTTCAAGAAAAATATTCTTGGTTTAGGATGGCAATCACTACTTATAATTGTGATTGCTGATTATAAATCAAAATCATTCCAATAATCCTACTTGGTATTATCTTGTGGAGTATATTATTTTAGAGATAAATGGACATATTGTATCTTTGTTGACAACATTGCATGAAGTCAATTGGTATATTTTATTTCTGAACAACTCTATTTCTTGAATTCTAGATTTCTTTTATTCTCATGCATATCTAATACTTGATTCTCAATTATTAACATTTGTATTTTTTGTTGTCAAGGAGAAATAAAAAATCCCATGTTTCAACTAATCTTGTTCACAAAATTGTATTATATTCAAAATATTGCTGGATAGCCACTTTCATACTTCACAAACCTTGTCTCCATTGATGAACTGGCAGCCGCTAAATTCAAACAAAAATTAAAGAATTGCACATGGTATACTTTAATAATTGAAACTCTAAATGGAGTTTTGAATCAAATTTTTCTTTGTACTAATGATTTTGAATTTCCTATCTTAGTCTTCATCCCATTGTATCGTCAAATTTTTCTAATTCTAATATTATATTTTTATATTTATGCTTTATAATTTATAATTGTTATTATGATTTTTTATTCTTTATTACGGTAAGAACTTGGTGATGTTGCGGTAGTTGCTCAGTGGCAATTCTATGAAAAGTATCCCAACCTAACAAATTGGACTTCAACAAGAGCCCATGATTTTGTGACCAAGGCTATTGAGAAAGTCAGAACTAATTGCAATTTGGAGTTGAAAAAACAACTCCTTATTGCTAATCCTAAGCATACTCTATGATTTCTTGAGGAGGTGAAATTTCACTATAAAAATAATGATGAAAGTCCGGAGATGACTCAAGAAAAGCTTTGGATGCTTACAATATTGGCTATGGATTCATTTATGAAGATAAAATGGCTTAAGAGGTGGAATCATTCTCATGCTTTCCGCGAGGCTCTCAAGTTCTCAAAATCCCATTTTAGTAATGCAGACTTCTCTGAGTGGCTTCATAAAGCTACATGGTGGATCCAAGTATGTTTTGAATTTATCCATCTCCTTATCTATTTCCATTCATATTTGCTTGATAGTTTTTTGCTGGCATTTTAATTCTCACATGCTTATTTTGGAATCTATAGTTGGCGATAGAGACCCAAAAATTATTTGATAGAATAGTTGCCAATCTTGGAATGTCAATTGATTATTAGCCCAATAGAATAGATCCTTTGCCCTCTATCTTTGACTATGTAGAAAAAATATACATTATTTTGTGGGATTTTACTTTTTTCTATGAATTTAAAGTTGAAAAAGGAATTCACAAAAACAATTCCATTCACAAACAAGTCAATTTCAAGCCAATTATGTAGAGGACTCTATATAAATATTTCAAATATGTCTTCTTTCCTGTTAAGGCAATTTCTAAAATACCTGCATTCAGTGCCAACTATTTAGATAGTGAAAGTAAACATTGCATGTTCATAGAGGTGATTATAAAAGCTGTCACGGACACAAAATATAGACTTGAAGTCTAAACAAAAAGTTCAAGAAGAACCGACTGGAATTGGATTAATCAAATGAGTACAAAAACAACACCAGAGAGGTGAGCTAGAGCTCCAAGAGATGTGTTGTCGAGACTGAAGAACTCTTCAGCCTCCACTCTAATATATACTCCTATCTAGGAAGCTTCTCAAGTAGCTTCCTCCAACTAGGAAGCTTCTCAAGCAGCTTCCACCAATTAGGGAGCTTCTCAAGTAACTTCTACTAACTAAGAAGCTTCTCAAGCATCTTCTACCAACTAGGAAGATATTTGAAGGCTCTGAAAAGTTCTAGAGAGTTCTAAGAAACTTCTAGAATATTCTAAAAGGTTCTAATAAGTATGTCCTTGACATCACCTCCTCTTCTAGCTTCGAAGTCTCCGAGAAGCCATTTGAAATGTATACTCACAAATGTAAGAAATCAAAAATTTGTCACATAGTCTCTGTAATATACTCCAGCTGTCGTTCATGAGGCAGATGATTCATGCATCCTTATAGCCACCGATAATGACCATTACCTTCCACTTGAAACCATGCTTGAACTTCTGTATCTTCTTTGTGGAAACGATCTAAAAATATTGCTTTGCCACTATTTGCATGAGTTGGTTCAACTTCAAAGACAATTACAAGTGACTTGCTGCTTGGTATTCTTCTAAATCTTCTTGGCTCTTCTAATTCTTCATCTTGAGGTCGACGTCGTGAGCTATTTGATTGAGATGGTACCACTAGTATAGTATCTACATTCTCATTAGCCATATCTAAATACACCTTGATATTAGATATCTTGATACTACAAAATATAACAAGTTATGTTTTGATGAGACCTGGATCCCTTTTCTATTCATTTCTCCAGAGAAGGTTTCATCTTCACGCTTCATTAATAACCAATTTTTGGTTTATAAGGATATCGTCGATAGAATTTCCGTACCTTTCGTGATGCATTGGCAAGATTTTTGGCCGGTTCCCATGTTCTTTCATTAATATCGTAGCCACTCCAATGAACAAAGTATTCTAATTTATTCCATCTTCGCCGTGAATCTAGTATCCTTTACACCTCATATTCTTTATTGTTTTCAATTTCTATACTAGGTGGCAGACATTGCACTCTTCCAAGAAAAGACGATTCCCAATAAGGTTCTAACAGAGAAACATGAAAGACAAGGTGTACCTTCATAGCAGCTGGTAATTCTAAGCGGTACGCCACAGAATTGATCTGCTTCTGGATAACAAATGGTCCCAATCTCCAGAAGTCCAACTTATCACATAGCCGCTTGGTCTTTATATTCCATCGAAGCAACCATATTTTATCTCTAATCTTGAAATTAGGTGCCTAATTCCAAAATTTATCTGCGGATGCTTTGTAAGACTCTTGGACAATTTGCAATTGAAGCTTCAATGTCGTTTGAAGCTCCGATAGCTGCTGCACTAATCCTTTAGTTGCTGGGTTGTTATTCGCTGATGGACTCAATAGATCAAGCTTTGGATAGTACCCATAGTTGGAAAAGAATGGTGTTTTTTGAGTCGACCCATGAAGGGTGTTGTTATATGCAAACTCGGCTAGCGGTAGATATGCAGTCCAATCATCTTGCTGATAGTTGATGCTGCATCGTAAATACTGTTCCAAAACTTGATTCACCTGTTCCATTTGGCCGTCTGTTTGAGGATGGAATGCCGAAGAAAGCTTGATGTCCACCTTCAATATCTTAAAAAAAGATCTCCAAAACTTTGATACAAATTGGATTCCTGGATCCGACATGATATCATCTGATAGACCATGATATCGATACACATTATCAAGGAAGAGCCTTTCTATATCTTCGCTTGATGATGTCTTCTTGCAAGGGATAAAATGGGCCATCTTCGTAAGTCAATCCACCACAACAAAGATACTGTCAAATGAATCAGATGGGGCAGATCTGTAATAAAGTCCATAGAAACTGAAGACCATGGACGACACAGAATGGACAATGGTTGTAGAAGTCCATAAGGGCAATGTCGAGGGTTCTTGGATCTTGAACAAATGTCACAAGAAAGGACAAAATCCTTCACATCCTTTCACATTTGGGGCCACCAAAAATCTTAGGAAATGAGTTCCAATGTTTTGTTGAATCCGAAATGTCCCGCAGCTGAAAAATCATGACGAGATTGAAAGACTCAAAGTTGTGCTCGCCCTTTTGGGATATACAGTCGTTCTTCAAAGTATAAGAGATCTCCTTCAACCTTGAATTTGTCATCATTGATACGCTGCTTGATATCAAGGACTATTGAATCTTCAATGGTCGCAGCACGTACCTGGTTGAGGAAGTCAGCATCAATTGGCACCACAGCAGCACAAATCCTGAATTGCTCTGGCTTTAGTAATGTCGTACACTGTTGATCAAGCATTGCTTCTCTAATCTTCGGTACAAGATATGATCTTCTTGAGAAGGCATCGAATAGTCCTTCTTGCTTTCCAAGCCGATAAGTAATAACGAAGTCAAATCTAGATAGCGACATATTCCATCGAGCTTGATGACGATTTAGAACCCAAGCCGACATGAAGTACTCCAGATTCTTGTGATCCGTATATACGGTGTCGTGTTGTGGTTTGGCTACTATGTGAAAAAATTGTACATGTATATTTAATGTACAATTTACTACTTAACTAAATGAAAGTCATATTAGTGGATTTTATTGGTTATAGGATGTGATTAGGTTGCTAGTTTAGAAAGGATCTATTAAAAGGATTATTATTAAGGTTTATACAACCTTATTTTCTTTTAGTAGTGACTTTTGAAGTTAATTTTATATGGATAATAACTTGTATATATCTTAAGTCACCTATGTTAGACATTGGTGATCCTTAAGATCTTAGTTTATTTCTTTTATTTGGTGCTTAAAGCACCAAGTATGTAAATCTTATAAGAAGAAGGGTTAGAAAAGGGTTTTTAGTGTAAAAAGGGTAGTTTGGCCATCCATGTGGATGAATAGAGGTGGATGATAGAAATCTCTATTCTAATTGGCCAAAAATCATGCCCAATGGGCTTCAAGGAGGCTGCCCGAGGGTTTATTAGGAGTTAGGGTTTGTTTTTCGGGAGGAGTCGAACATCAGAGGCTAGGGTCATCAGGTTTAGGTTTTTGGGTATGGTTTAGGTGCAAATCTTGCATGATTTGGACTTTTAATGAAGGAGTTATAGGCACTCAAAGTTAGGGTGTCGATTTTGGACATACTGTCACTCTTTTGGATATATCTCGCGCATACAGAGAGCAATCAAAGATCGGCGACTGAGGTTGGAAAGCGCACTTTCTCGGCTACACTTTTCACGTATATCTCGATAAAATCCAAGCTAGGATCAAGGAGATATTGCGAGTTGAAGTCAGTGCTTGTAAGCTAAAGGCAGTAAGTGACTCTGCTTAACTAGCGGTTACATTTTGAGCTATATCTTAGTCAATTTGATAGATTTTTGGCTCAAAATTTTCAGGAGTATATATGTTTATGTCACAAGACTATGTACAAAAATTTTGTGGCATTAGGGTTTTGGGATTGTGAGATATAGAGAAAATAGTGCGCGGGTGTCTCTGAGCTAGGGTTTTAAGCACCTGCTAGGGGTTTTGAGATATCAAACGATCGGAAGTATATTTGCGGTTGAATTTTTTTGTGATAAAGCTCAAAGGTGAATTCTACCTTGCCTGAAAGTTTGAAGAAAACTGAACGGCTGGATCAGAAGATATGATTTTCTAAAGTTCAAGAAGAAAAACATCCTTTGCGGGAAAATATATTTTTAAGGGTTTTTGTTGCAAATTTGGACTTTTGTGCATACTAAAGGTGTTTTTTGGGAGCCAAGACTTTATGGAGGTGTAAAAGGTGGATGTATAGAGCCATGATATGATTTTGATATATAGATGAGTCTTTAAAAGGTTTTTATGGATTTTTTACATATCATAGAGAAAACTTATGTACAAACCTACTTAAAAATAAGAGGTTTTAATCATACAAAAACTTTTTCTTATATTATCGTGTGTATTTGTCCTTCTTATTAAGGACAAATAACTCATTAGAGTTTAGCCAATAAATATTAAGTAAAATTCTCTACAGCTAGGTACCCGGTGTATTCCTAGATAGAAGTTCACGCCACACGACACCGTGCAGCTGGAACCCTGTACAATTCCCAGTAAAGGTCCTATTCTCTCCTCAGAACCCTCTCCTTGTTTTATGATAGATGTATATTTAGGACCAAAAAATTACAAAGCCTCTGCCTTATTAGATTCAGGAGTCTCAGCATGTTTTCTAGATGAATAATTTGTTAAGAATCGTAAAATAACTTTAGTACAGAAACCTAAACCCGTACATATAGAAGTCATAGATGGTTGCCCATTGTCCTCAGGAGATATCACTCATGAAACCCGTCCTATAAAAATAACAATAGATGGTCATAATAGCTATGTAACCTTTAACATAATTAAATCTCCGTCTAATCCAGTTATTCTAGGTTTGTCATGGCTAAAAAAATATAACCTTCAAATAGATTGGAATTCTCGTAGACTTGACTTTTTCCAGGATATTATTAAACATCCTACCGATCCAATAAAAAGCTACAAGCCTGGTACAGTAAAACCTGTACTTATAGGTGCAAAAGCTTTTATACACGCAGCAAAAGAAAGATCAACTTTTGCTATTTATGCAACACCCATTTATGATAGTGGAAAAGCTTCAAGTGGCATTCCAAGCCAATATCGAGACTATCAAGATATTTTTGAGAAGAAGAATGCTGATATTCTTTCGGAGCATCGCCCATATGATTGTTCGATTGATCTCAAAGAGAGATCTCACCCTCCTTTTGGACCAATCTACAATTTATCACAAAATGAGTTGGCTGAACTCAAAGAGTATATTGAAGAAAATCTGGCCAAGAACTTTATACACCATTCCAAATCTCTTGCAAGAGCTCCAATTCTATTTGTGAAGAAAAAAGATGGATCATTACGAATGTGTGTGGATTATCGGGGACTTAATAAGATCACTATCAAAAACAAGTATCCACTACCTTTAATCTCTGGACTTCTTGATCAACTAAATCAAGCTAAGATCTATACAAAAATAGATCTACGAGGAGCATACAACTTGGTTCGCATTAAAGAAGGAGATGAATGGAAAACTGTATTTCGAATAAGGTATGGACATTTCGAATATAATGTTATGCCTTTTGGACTCACAAATGCACCAGCTGCTTTCCAACATCTCATGAACGATGTTTTTCATGAATTCTTAGATGATTTTGTTGTCTGCTACCTAGACGACATTTTAATCTACTCTAAGAACGTAGAAGAGCACGAAACACATGTTTGTCATGTCTTACAAAAATTCAAAGAAACATGATTGTATGCCAAGATGGAAAAGTGTGTATTTCACACTACTCAAGTTGACTTCTTAGGATATATCATCTCGAATGATGGCCTCATGATGGATCCTAAGAAAGTCCAAATAATCATGGATTGGAAGATTCCAAAAACAGTAAGGGATGTACAATATTTTTTAAGATTTGCCAATTACTATCGAATCTTCATCAAGAACTTCTCTCAAGTTGCAGCCCCACTTACACGTTTGACTTGTAAGGACAAGCTCAAGTGGAGTAAAGAAGCAAAAGCATCATTTGAAGCTTTGAAGATAGCTTTTACTTCTGCACCAATCTTGTATCGCGTTGATTTTTCCAAGGCATTTTTTATGGAAACAGACGCATCTGTCTTTGTTTTGGGCGCAGTATTGTCACAAATGGAAACAGATGACAAACTCCATCCAGTAGCTTTCTATTCCAAGAAATTTTTGGCAGCAGAGATCAACTACGAAATCCACGATAAAGAACTTCTCGTAATTGTGGATTCTTTTCAAGAATGGCGTCATTATCTAGAAGGCGCTTCTAATCCAGTCATCGTGTATACGGATTACAAGAACCTCGAGTATTTCATGTCAACACGCGTGTTGAATCATCGTCAGGCTCGTTGGAGCATGTCTCTATCAAGATTTGAGTTCATTATTACATATCGGCCAGGAAAACAACAAGGTCTGTCCGATGCACTTTCTAGACGTTCTTATCTTGCACCAAAAGAAAGAGATGCAGCTTTTGATCAACAAAGAATGACTCTCTTGAAGCCAGAGCAATTTCATCTTCGGGCAATGAAATCAACATTAACTGTTGATTCAACTTTTCTCAAGCAAGTCCAGTTAAGTATGTCCTCAGATCCTCTTATTCATGAAATTAAGAATAATTCTTCTAAGTCTCAGACGAAAGTTGGTTCAAGAAAATTCCACCGTCAAGGCGGCGCTTATATTGCTCCGTAATAAGTGAAGCAATTATATGCTCTTCAAGTCATTATAACTTCCCCGCAAAGTAATATTTGTGATAATAAGACTCCCCAGAGTTACATTCAGAGATTTTTGGTGGCCTCAAACGTGGAAGGGAGTCAAAGATTTTGTAAAAACTTGTGATGTTTGTTCAAGATCAAAAACTCCTCGCCACCGACCCTACGGACTCTTTCAACCATTACCCATTCCAAAACAACTATGGTCTTCTGTGTCTATGGATTTTATCACGGATCTTCCAAACTCAGGTTCTTATGACTCTATATTCGTGATAGTAGATCGTTTCACTAAGATGGCACATTTTATACCATGTAGAAAATCTATCATAGGCAAAGAAACAGCTAAGCTTTTCCTTGACAATATCTACCGCTATCATGGATTACCTAAGGATATTATATCGGATAGGAGAACTCAGTTTGTATCAAGATTTTGGAGAATGCTTTTCAAGATTCTAAAGGTAGATATAAAGCTATCTTTAGCTTTCCATCCTCAAACTGATGGACAAACGGAGCGCGTAAATCAAGTCTTGGAACAGTATTTGAGATGTACCATCAACTACCAACAAGATGATTGGACAACTCTTTTACCATTGGCAGAGTTTGCTTATAATAATACGGTACATTCTTCTATACAATAAATACCTTTCTTTGCCAATTATGGCTACTATCCACGACTTGATACTTTTGACTATTCGAAAGTTGACAATCCTACGGCGGAAGACTTGGTAAATCATTTGTCAGAACTACATACAACAATGAAGGCACAATTAAAAGAAGCTCAAGAACGACAAAAGATAAACGCTGATGTGTATCGAAAGGAACAACCACAACTCAACATAGGCGATAAGGTATGGCTACTTCATCGCAATATCAAGACTACGCGACCTTGTGACAAGTTGGACTATCGTAAGCTTAGACCTTTTCGTATTTCTGGACAAATTAATCCAGTTGCATATCGATTACGCCTACCAGAGTCTATGAAGATCCACCCTGTATTTCACGTGTCTTTTCTTAAACCATATAAGATAGTGAACATACCAAAAAGAAGACAAGTGCCACCTCCTCCTATAGAAGTGAACAATAATAACGAATTTGAAGTAGAAGAAGTCTTAGATTCAAGGCGGCGCCAAAATAGGTTGGAATATCTTGTTCACTAGCACGGATACGATATTAGTGAGCGCACATGGGAACTAGCAAAAAATCTGGCGAATGCAGCGAGGAAGGTGGAGACCTTTCATCAACAACATCCATCGAAACCAAGATGAAGACTTTTCCTATAAAAAAAACAAGATGTAGGCAAGATAACATTCAACTTTCTATCCTTGTTTGTAGCTTCTTTGTATTTTGTGACGCTAAGGAGATGGAGAATCAACAGCCAGCGGATTTGACTCAAGAGCCTTCATTTGCTGACCTACCGGACGAGACATTGCGACTGTCACAACCCTCAAGACGACGCAACCAAGATGAAGATCTTCAAGAACGACATGTTCTTCCTCGAATAGATGGCGAGATACACCGCTATCGCATCAGAATTGCTTACAGTATGCAAAATCCACTCAAAATGCCTAATATGTTTATAAATTTAGATATGTGTTAGAATGGTTAGTAAGTTAAATTAAAAATGGTTGATAGATGAAACTTTATTTTATTTTATTTTACTTATTTAGTTATGGTATTTAAAAGTTATAAGATCTAAATGTTTAGTATGAAGCCTTGAGAGAAGGTGGGGACTTAAGGATGAAAAATTAAGCTAATAAGAGGCTAATTGGGAGGGATGAAATCAAGCCATGGTCGGATGAAGGCAAGGAATAGGGAACTTCATCCCTATTGGTCAAATACCATGCCCAATGGGCTTTGAGGAGGCTGCCCGCGACCTTAATAAGGGTTTTCGGCGACTTCATAAAAGGGAATTCGCAATTTCAGAGGAAGGGTTGTAAAGTTTAGGGTTTTGGGTATAGTTTGAGAGGAAATTTTAGGCGATTTGAAGTTAGGGTGAAGAAGTTATACTTGTTCAAAGTTAGAGAGTGGATTTCATACATACTGTCACTTTTTTGGGATTTCGCGGAGTTGTACGGAGGCTTTTGGAGATCGGACGGTGCGGTTGGAAAGGTGATTTCAAGATGTACGTTTGTTACGAAGGAATTGTTAAGTTTTGAGTTTCGACAAAGGAGATATGAAGAGTTGAAGACAGCGCATCCAATTCCAAGGCAGTAAGTAGACCGTTTTGTTGATGGTGATGGGGTTTGCCATATCTTAAGTTTTTGGATGAATTTTTGTCTAAAAATTTCGAAGAAGGTGTATTATTGTGCTAAGAAGCTATACATCAAAGTTTCATAGCATTTGGACTCTTAGATTGTGAGATATGAGGAATTTAGTACACGGGTATTTGTAAACAAGGGTTTAAAGCTACTGCTAGGGTTTTGACGATATCTAAAGATCGATAATGAATCGACGGTTGAAATTTGTGGTGGTAGTTTTGAAGAATATATCAGTACTTCATGTAAATTTGGAGTAGTTTTGGACGGTTGGATTAAAAGTTATGGGTTATTGAAGTTCGGGAAAAATTCCCTTCCTACGGAGGAATGAGGGTTTAGAGTATTTTGTTATGTTTTGAGTGGTTTGAGGAAATTAGGCTTGTGTATTGGATGTAATAGCCCTATGGAGATCTCTCTTATATAAAATTGGGGGTTTTTATTATACTTAAATCTTGCTTGAGTAATTAGTGGCAGCCAGAAGCCCAGCACTTTCTTGTGGCAGATTCTCTCTACCCGACAACGTTGCTTTCCGGTCACGACCTTGAAGCAGATTACCTGCACGGTCTGCTCGATGCTTTTCACACAACTCTTTGATTTGTTCAGCATTTAACAAGGCAGTCACAACAATGATCAAATAACAGGGTGGTCTTCTCGCCCTGGAATGGGACACTATCGATGGCTGAGAGGATCCATCAATTACCTTCGAAGAGAACAAAGATCAGAATATGTGGCAAATACTATTCAACGCATCTTAGACTTTTTACACATGTAATCACCGCTCCTTGTGGAACTCGTCCTTTAAAGCGGTACGTCATTTTATATATGTTATATATGATGATAGAACTAGATAAAAAGAATAAGTAAAAGCAGATTAATTCCATAATATCTTTAGAAAAAACTTCCTAGAAACTTCATGTGCTGCTTTGACTTTATAAGTGTCCATAGTAGACTTTTGGATTAGAAACTTGGTCAATAAGTTAGCCACATGTTGCACATGTTGGTAACTTGAAGACCAAGCTAAATACGTGGTGAACATATAGGAAACTTGCTCTGCAAGTTTGACAGGTGTCTTGCAACTTGGACACGTGTCTTGTAAATTGGATACGTGTTCGAGGTCCTATAGAACGTCGCCACTTAGCTCTTAGGTAGATAGATAAATAGAGACAAGAGTGAAGCCTTCTTCATTCTTGTCAACTCCTTTCTTGTTTCCAGTCTAGTTCAAGAGTCTCTAATTTTCTTGTCTTTTGGCATTAGCTATTCCAGTTTCTTTTTAATACTTATACTTCTTTATATTTATTTCTTTGAGAGAGGTTTCACTTGTTTATTTGATTTCATCCAATTATTGTCCTTGACAGATATAGAAGAGGATATAATCCTAAAAAGAGCTTGAATTGTTATAAAAATCTTCAAAATTTTGATCTTATTCAATTAAATTTCTTTAATATATTAATCTTTGATTCCTTTATACTTGTAGTAGCAAGACTTTTAAAATTCACTTGTGAAGTTGATCTACTTATATTTGTTTCTTTTAATTGCATAATATCTTGGTATAAATATTAAACCTCATTTTTTATTTCTTCCATAATCATAGCAATAGTACTTCTATGGTTGAGATTATTAATACATAAGCTTTTTGCTTGAAGAATATTAAAAGACTTGCAATTGTTATAAATCTATTCTTACTTTAATCAAGTGTAATATTTATATATATATATATATATATATATATATATATATATTTTTTTTTTTTTTTTTTTTTTGATTTAAGTATTAGATAATAGTAATAAACGTATAAATTAAATTAGAGGATAATTTGCAACTTCTAATATCAAATGACAATTTTCACAAAGAGAAGTAGTCTACTTTTTTTAAAAAAAAAACAATGTTAGAAAATAAAAATATTATTTTAAAGGTGGATAATTTATAATCTTCAAAAAAATGATAATAATTCTTAAGAAGTGAGATAATTTACTTACTTCTTAAATAAAATAACTATAATAAATTAATAGTCTTGTCAAATTATCAATAACATGAATTACAATAAAATCCAAAAGATAATATATTCATGTATTACAAAAGAAAAAAAGAAGTAAGAAAAGAAGAAATAGTTATAAGATAGAAAAGAACTAAAATGACTATTGCCAAATACAAAGAGATTAGGGAGTTTTGAAACAAGATTAGAATATAAAAAAGGTGTTGATAAGACTAAAGATGGCTTCAATATTGCCTCTAAATATACTAGTATGAGCCTCCAAAATAGCTCATAAGTTGTTTTTTTATCAAATTGCATACATTAAGTATTAAAAATATGAGCTTTGCCTAATAGATTAGTTGAAATCTTAATAAAGAGAGTTTATATAGATTTTTTAAATAAATCTTATTTTTTATGGTATTAAGTCTATTTTAGCAAGTATTAATGAATTAATAGAATTTTTAATTATAGAAAAAGAATTTTAATATCATTATAAGAAATTTTGATCCTATTAGCATGAACCATTGCAATTACAAGTGGTCGAAGAATTTGCACCATATCCACTTCAACTTCAACCATTACTTTCAAACCATAGTTATAACCATGCATTTTAGCCCTTCATCCAGGACCATGGCTAATTAGTTGGCCTATATCCTTAATTTTAACTTTTGATAGCTTGATCAGAGCTTAATTAGCAACTATAGTCCATCAAGGAGTTGCCAAATTGTTCTTGATTCGTCTATTCTGCCCTCGCCTAGCCTTGATGCTAAGATATTAATATAGAGCTGAATCTCAGCTATAAGATCTTTTTTAGAATCAAAGAAGGTACAACATTCTTTATTTGCAAATTTTGGTTATAAGACCTCTTTTAGAATCAAAAGGAAGACAACATTCTTTACTTGCCAGTGGCAAGTCTGCTCATAGTGCTCTGCCAAAAATTTTGTAGTATAATTGCTCTTAATTATTTATTTTTTGTTTCTCTATGTTGATCCTTTTAATCAAAAGAAATTTTTTAGTGTTGCCTTATTGCTGATCATTTATTTACAATTGTTTTCATCAATTCCTTTAGTAATAAAAATTCTTTGTATTATTTTTATTATTATCATTTTTTTCTTATTTTTTATTAATCTATCTGATTAATGTGAATTTCCTTGATTGTTAATCTTACATTTCTTCCTATCCTTATCTACATGTTTGGTTTACATGAATTTTTTACCATGCTATTCATTTCCTTCTGTCTTTGTTGACTTGTACATTGATATGAATTTTCTTCCTACTATTCATCCTCTTGTGTCCTTGTCGATCTATCTAATTGATATGAATTTTCTTTCTTACATCTATGTTGACATGTTTAATCAACAAGAATTTTTCTTCTTTGTTGTTTGTCATATGTTTCCATAAACCTATCTATCAACATGAATTCTCTTTCTTACAATTCACTTCCTTGCATCTATATCAATATGTCTAATTGATGTAAATTTTTCTTCCTAGTTGTTTGCTCCTAATGTCCTTCTTGACACAAATCTCTTTTTTCATTATTTGTCCTTGTTATCTTCATCGAGCTATTTGATTAATGTGAATTTATTCCTAATAATATGTCTTTATATCTTCATCAACATATCCAGTTGATGTTATTATATGATGTGATTTTTAATCTGAAAATAGACTTGGTATCAAGCTGTAAAAAATTTACTTTTAACTTATTGGCTAAGCTTTAATAAGTGATTTGTTTTTAATAAGGAGCAAAAATAAATATAAAAATATTAAAAAAATATTTTACTAATGAAAATTTTTATATTTAAGTAAGTTTGTATATAAGATTTTTTATAGCATCTAAAATTTTTCTAACATCTTTTTTAATACCATATCATAACTAATTAATTGTTGATAAATTAGATTATTAATAATTTCAAAGAAAATCTAAAATCTCTTTTTAAAAATTCATCTTTATATCAAAATTTTATCATAGCTCTATATATCCATCTTTTATATCTTTGTATAGTCTTGGCTTCCAAAAAATCCTTGTAGTATGTACAAAATTGTCAAATTGCAACAAAAACCATTCAATATCTTATTCACCTACAAAAGATTTTTTTCTTCTTGAACTTTAGGATCTAATATCTCTTAATCCAACTATTTAATTTTTATCAAATTTTTTAAAAATATAATTTATACCTTTAAGCATTATTATAAAAATAATCAAATGTAGATTTGCTTTCAATTACTTTTTGTATACATGTATTATGTCCCAAAGAGTGACAGTAGGTACAAAATCAGTACCTTGACTTTGAGTGCGTAAATCTCCTTCATAAAGACTCTAAATCACTTATTTTTTATACCAAAACCATATCCAAAAACCTAAATTTGCTGATCCTTATCTTTGATGTTTAAATGATCCCAAAAGAATAACCTTAATTCCTAACAAGGCCTCAAACAACCTCCTTGAAGTCCATTGGATATAATTTTTGGCCAATAGGAATAGAGATTTCTATCATTCATCTCTATTCATCTACATGGATGCCTTAACTATTCTTTTTGATAGTAAGGTCCTTTTTCAATATTTTTTTAATAAAATAATATTACATATATTTTAAATTTATATATTACATATTTTAAATATCAAATAAATAAAATAAAATAAAAGAAGATTTCATATGATTCATATGTGAGTATTTAAAATGATTCATAAGTTTTTTTTAATCCAATTGCATACATTAAATATTAGAAATGTAAATTTTATCTAGAAGATTAGTTGAAGTCTTAGCCATAAGAATTAATCTAAATTTTACAAATAAATCCTATTTTTTATGGTGATAAGTCCATCTCAGCAAATATTAGTGAATTAGTGGAGATTTTAGTTATAGTAAAAAAATTCTAGTATTGTTAAAAGGGCTTTTGGTCCCATTAGTACAAACCACTACAATTACAAATGGTGGAAGAGCTTGCGCCATGTCCACTTTAGCCTCAACCATTATCTTCAAACAGTGGCTATAATCATGCATTCCAACCTCTTTAAGCCATGGCCATAACCACACATTCCGACCTCTTTAAGTTGTGGCCATGACCACGCATTCCAATTCCCACAAGACCATGGCTATGACCACACATTTCAATTTCCACAAGGCCATGGCTATGACCATGCATTTTGGCCCTTGACCTAGGGCCATAGCCAAAAAGCCAGTCTACACCCTTAATCTTGATCCCTAACATCCTAATTAGTAACTACAGCCCATCAAGGCGCCGCTAGATTGTTCATGGTTCCTCTGTTCCTCCCTTGGGTAGCCTTAATGCTAGGATATTGCTGTAGAGTCCTATCCCCACCTACAAGATCAACCTTGGAGTCAAGAGGGGTACAACATTCTTCACTCGCCAATTTCGATTACAAGACCTCCCTTGCAGTCGAGGAAGAGGCAACATTCTTCACTTGTTAGTGGCAGGTCCCCTCATGGTGCTCTGGCGACATTCTTTACTTGCCAATTCTGGTTACGAGACCTCCATTGTAGTCGAGGAAGAGGCAACATTCTTCACTCGCCAATGGCGGGTCCGCTCGTGGTGCTTCAACAACAATTGTTGTTGCCGATAACTCATTTTTTGTTGCTCCATATCAGCCCTTCCGATCAAAGGGAATTTCTTAGAGTTGTCTTGTTGCTGAACATTCACTTACTGTTGTCCTCATCGACTCTTTGGGCAATGGAAATTCTTTGCATTGTTTTCAGTGCTGTCATTCCCTCGTTACTTTCCGTCAACTTGTTTGATTGAATTGAATTTCCCTGGTCATTAGTTTTACGTTCCAATGTGTCCTTGTCAACATATCCGGTCAACATGCATTTTCTTCTTTGATATTTGCCCATTGTTATCCTTGTTGACATATCCGTCGATGAGAAGTTCTCTTTGCCTTCCTGTTGCTTACCTTGTTGATGTCGTTGACCAATCTGGTCAATCCAAATCTCTTCTACTGTCGATGCCGCTCGATCCCTTGTGTTGTGCTCGTCAATACCTAGTGACAATAAGCCCTTTCTCGTCCACGGTGTTGTGTCAAGACAATAAGACCCTGCAATGACGCACCCTTCTCCGTTCACTTATACTATGCCATCCAGACCTTCCAATGACGCCCCTTCTTTGTTCACCGTGTTGCACCCGTCAAGACCTTACGATGACGTGCCTACTCCGTTCACTGGGCTGCGCCAGTCGAGACTCTGCAACAATGCACCCTTCCCCGTTTACTATGATGTGCCACCAATACCTTGCTACAAACATCATGCTACCTATTGTGCCGTGTCCGCCGAGGTCTAGCAATGACAAACTTCTAACCCTGGCATTGTGTACAAGCAATTGAACTGTAGGAAGTCCCAGATTGCAGCCATGGATGTATAACCCAATTCTTAATTGTTATAATGTATGTGCTCCATGTGAATGTAAGGCATCGTAGTTGGCCTCGGTTGAATTGGGAGTCCACACCTATGTGGAATTAAAGGGGCAAAAAACACATAATTCAAGTAGTAAAAAATCTTCCATGACAATTCAATAGTACTCTTACAAGTAAAAATCTTACAAGTAAAGCTCAAATGATCAATCTCAAACAAAAAAATAGGTAAGAAAAATTGAACAATGAGAATAATTAATTAAATAAACAATTAAATATTAATTAGTTAATGACAACGCAAAGAAGAATATGAGCTTCGTAGAATATGAGATGGAATAGAAAATATAAAAATAACTTATTAAAAGATATTAGAAGTAATTTAATTAGACTAAACCATAGAAAAACCTATTAATACAATCTAGAACCTTGATACAAACATAACTTTTAGATAACCATATAATTAACTACAAATGTAAGATGAAATAGTGTCCTAATTGTTATTTTACCTCACAACAAACTACAAAGAAGGTCTTATGGAAGCTTCATAGGGACCGCAAGGCTTGTGGCTCAAGCATTAAGTTATAGGTTGCTTTCAATGCGACTTCTTAAAAGTAAGAAACTTGTGCCACAAGTTTTAATAGGTACATGGCATACTTATAAATATCTAATCTATATCTAAGAAACTTCTTTGAAGCTTCTTAAAATAGATATTATTTTCACAATATATTTTTATCTATTTCTACTTACTTCTATCCAATTTTATTTATTTAAATAATATAGACATCCATTATAGATAATACAATGTATGTTAATAAATAGATTTGATAACACTTTGTTCTTACCTTCAATATTTTTATATTTATTTTATTTTATTATTATTATAAGTCTTATATTAATATGAGATGTTAGTATATTTTCTTTATATCTTTTAATTCTTATTTCCTCCAAAACTACTACCTTTTATACATGGTGAGATTTGACTCTCCAAAGTGTTTATATTTTAATAATAAATATTTTGGCTGTCTTTAAGTTCAATGCTCTATTTCTTATTATTCTTGTATCTTTTTTTTCTTCTTTTTTTTTTTTTTTTTTTTCAAATTACCAAGCCAAAACATCTTAACTTATATAAAATATTTTTTTAAAATACCATATAAAAAACCACTTCAAATGTATGATAGTCTAATATCTAATATCTAAATTATTATTATTTTTAATTTATATAGGATATACATTAAGCTCATCTAGTGCATCCCTATATTCTTTAATAATAATAGATCTTGTCATTTGATCCAATAAGAAGCTTTTATATACCAAAATAATAGATTATCCTCTAAGAATACTTTTAAAATAAGAAGCTTTTATATACCAAAATAATTAAATTTCATGCTATTGACTTTCAATATTGTAACCAACATTCAATCATCTTTATAAAGATTATTATGCCAAAATTGCTTATAATAAAGTCATATTCAACATTTCGTAGATTAAAAAATCATCTTAAGAATATTCATATTTAATATTTAAATTAATTAGTTAATTATTTTTTAATCAAATTTTATTAAAAATTTACTTTTACTACAAGAATTTTTTTTTAAATCTTAAAATATTTTAAAAAAATAAAATAACATAATTTAAACTTAAATTAAAATATTTTTAAAAAATAAATTTTTTATTGACTAGCATGTCAATTTTATAGAAACCTATGAACAAGATTCTAATTATTATTAAACCTACACTCTAATAATTCACTCTACATGCAAGACTTAAAAAGAATAAAAAGAAAGAGAAGCAGCCAAGGATTTGCTCTACTAAACCAGCTCCAAAAAAATCCCCTTTCACACCTCTTCAAAACTAGATATTAATAGTTTAATCCTACTTAACATAAACAAGACTTTAGTATTATGCTAACACTAGAAACAACATATTCTAAGTTAAAAAAGGATACATAACTAGCTCGCTACAAAATGGTAGTTGCCTATGATAACACACAACATGTTGACATAGTAAACTATCTCAATCATACAAAGTCAATCAATCAAAAAAAAATATATATATATACAATCTACTACTACATCAACAACAAAAAGAAAAAAACATATAAATGATAAAAATTATAAAAGAAAAAAAATGGCATATAATCCAACCTTATAGGCGTTCCATCACAATAGGAACCCTTCTCCAACACAATTGGACAATAGATCGCCTGGATTGCCTCGTGAAGCAAACGTGAGAAGCGCCAGTGTGAACAGGGTGGATACAAGAGCGAGAAAATTCGGCCATCCACGAGGTCGTTGGAGGTCGCGGCCTTTCCGTGGTCGCGGCCTTTCCGTGCTGGTCATGCCATGGTCGCGCAGCTGCTGCTGGTGGTCGTCAGTGCGAGGGAGCCATATAATAATTGGCCCGAGCGAGGGAGGGAGCCAGGGAGGGCCCGACGAGGGAGTTACCGAGGCAGGGTCGCACAGACCACCCACGACGGAGCAGACAAAAGGGCTTTGTGGAGGTGTTCCACCAGCCTGGTGCGAGCGCCAGTCTCGTCTAGGTGACCCATCCAGCTTCCCAAGACCTTTGTGGTCCAACACGAGGTTCTCGCTCCTCCGTGCATTCCCGAGGAACCTCTGTCGAGGGGTTCTGGGGATACTATTCTCTCATCCTGATTGACTCCCACCACCGTGCATTGTTCCCGCCGCTGACCCACCACACAGCCCCCCCGCACCATTTGAATACCACCATCTTGTACAGTCTGCGCTCCCAGACTATGATATAAAAATGTGCCGAGGGAGGGCTTCCAGTCTGTCTCCTCAGAGAAAGGTAGATTTTAAAGTTGCCGCCTGTCCTTCTCACACCCTTGAGCGTAGCCTTTTTCCTACACAGATGGAAACCTACATGTACAGAATGATAACACAAGAACCTTGCTGTAGAAAGTGATTGCTTAAATTCTTCTGCCAATGATTCGTGGACAAATTATGGTGGAGCCAAGTGGCTGCCAGGCTGACGCAGTGACCCGACTGCTATCTTACAAATACTCCCAGCTCTTCTGTAAGATTATCATTCTCCCCCTCCGATATTCTTATTTTGTCGCTCAGTATCCGATGCTCCCTACCCACACTATACAAGTACTGCAGTCGCTGAGAGGGTCTTAGGTACTATTGAGTGTGAGGATTGGGTCTCCGACATCTAGTGCTCGTGGTGTTGTCGTCAATGCCACATTGTGTCAGGTTTGGCGTTGGGAGTATCCCGGTGCTGATGAGAAGATTCCGAAAGGCGGTTGCTTATCTCTCTCCCTCAAAGGCTTCCAACATCAGGTGTAGAAGCCTCGTTAGAAGCCTTTGTGGGAGAGGGGGAAACAAACGCCTTGCATTATTGCCGTTCACTAGTAACCAAGCACGCAGTCTATTAAAATTTGTAGGGGCTCACGTAGAGCATAGGAGAGTCTTCCTGCTTCTAGAGTAGATAGGCCTGTCCTCCGCATCAGTAGTCTTCTGTGAATTCCATGATCGCACTCACCGACTCGAACTGGAGGTTGAGACTAGCAGCTGTATTACAAGACCTTTGTTGGTAAGATACAGCCTTGCGATTTGTGCAAGAATGAGCTTCGTACATGTTCAGGTGTTTATGGACCTTGACAATAAATGAGGAATTAATCAGAATTATATAATGAGAAGCTGTTGAGTAGAGGAGAGCACATGTTGCGGACGTGATAGAGTAGAATTCTCGAATTTCTACTGTTCTTGGTTCTAATTTGCTAGGACCCGCAGAGAGAAAAGCACTCTAGGAGATATGAAACATGGACTGATAGTTCGTACTCGACCTTACCCTGCAGTGATTCGTTTTGGCTGACTATCACGTGCAGTGATGTACCCACTAGAGCATCAGTTTCTTAATTTATTCAAATAATCATGTTTTTATTTCTCCTTCTAATTACTAATGTATTCAAATAATCTTTTTTTCATTTCTTTTCTGTTTTTTTTTCTTTTTTCGGAGAGTTTTGGACTCAAAAGTACTCGAAAATTTCACTACATAAGCAACAGGTGAAAGCAACTCCAGACATCCTGTTGCCACTAAACCTGCAGCATCGAAACACTCTGGATAGCGAGTTTGAATAATTTGTGCAGCCAATGCATTCATCAGCTCACACAGTTGGGTGTACAAATTAGACTCCTGCGAACTGTTCTCACTTCGGAGAGGTCGACACTGCTAATGAACTCATGGTTGAGACCTTACTCACGGTGTGTTATGACCAGTACTACTATGAATCATGTGCAATATACCGACAAATACATGTTTGGGAAATGTTAAAAAAAATGGGACGTCAGATATTTTCATATCAACGGTAGCGATGCTACAGACCAATTAGCTGTTCATACCGTTAGGTACTGTCAATGACTCACATTACTGTGCAAACCGGCGTTTCTACTCTCTCTTACATCTTCACTCGGTGCGCACACTCTGAGAGGTACAAACACTGTAATCTTATACCTCATGTTTCGAAAGAAAACATCAAATCAGTCCATGTAATTTAACAGACGATAAAAACTGCTCCATCAACAATGCAATCAAGGCCCTCCATCTAATTCAGATAACGACAGAAAAATTATTCATAGCATGAAACATCCTTTATTTCCTTCGGGATAGGCATGCCACTGATAAACCGCCAGGAACGAAGCATGCAAGCGAAGGCACAAATTTCAATTCTGACGATAAAGCAGCCGAGCCTCTAATTGGCAAACTCCGATCATAAAGCGAACCGCTGTTACGTTACTGGTGGATCGGTATCCTGCCAATAACCATCACTTAGAATGATCCTACATTAAACTGTGTTTACCCAATCGCATACGTATACAGTACATGTAATAATAGTTGTTAAAATCTACGCAGAATTTGGCAAGGTCATCCGAAGCAAACAACGATCAAATCAATCGTTGGCTCCCCAAGGCCTCGATTTGCTGAATGAGAATCAGTGCTGGGGCTAAGGTTGGTACTGTTGGTCAAAGGATCCTGTTTCAACCTCTTCAATACGTGAGTCGAACTTCAAAAGCTAAAACTCCATGATCCACTATGGATTGCGCAATGAGTGGTCCGAGTGCTTACCATCTCACATTACTCAGTTGATGTGCATCCATGCGGTATGAACCACGTTTCAGAACGGAGCTTTGCGTTGAACTGACCATTTTCTAATTTAAGTGAGACGTTTTTATGTAGACAGATTGCCTTACTACACCACCCTTCGATGCATCTTTACGATTCATCTCTCAGATCCAAATCCATGAATCAGTGTTCTCCAACTTGGATTTGCTAAACTAGCCACAGTTCTTCAATCGCAGGTTTGTGTGACATTCCGACAAGGTTTGTAATGCTGCTGACTAGGAAATAAAAGTGTTAAATATTCCAGCTTAAAAACAAGAGGCTGAACATTCATATCTCTGCACGTAAGTTCTATAGTTACAGACACTTCGTAGCGTCAGCATGTCTCACTGTGTCCAGTTATCAGTTCCTCGTACTCTGGGAAAAGGTTTGTTCAGAAAATGCTTAAGATCTTCTGAAAATGATTTGTTTTTTTAAATTCAAAAGCTTTTAAAAGTCCAACCTGTGTTTAACGGGAAGATCCCTTGATTCTTGTACACTGGTTGCATTGTAGTTTGAATGTTTCCTCTTGCAATAATCTACATGGATGTGAATGTAACCAAATCACACATGGAATTCATATACAAACTTTGGATGTTCAAATATATTATAAATAGAATAATTAGAAATATGAAAAATTACAAAAAAAACATGGTATTATAACTATTTGATATTCAGAAAAAAATTAATTATTAATTTTGAATAAAAATTATACATGCTTTATATGGTGTTTTAAATTATAGTTTTAAATTTGGTATTAGTACTTACTTATATTTTAGTATTTGTATTTTTATTATTTTTTAAAATTTACATCTTAAATTTTATATATATATATATATATATATATATATATTCAACAAATGTATAGACAAATCAAATGATTTTTTACAAACTATACAAGTTAAACTAGATTTTATTGATAAAAACATAGAGTTATAAGAAAATTAAATATTTTTACTTTAAATCTTTTAATATATTTTTACTTATTAAATCTACCATTTTTTTTATTTAGTTTATTTTTTAAAATACTATAATATTGAATGTAATTGACAAGCTCCTATTTTTAAAAGAGAAATTGAAGTTAAAACTTGATTTAGCTAATCTAGACTTTAAAGATATGAAAGCAATTTAATAATATGAATCACTGATTTAATCTACTACCTAACATTATACCAAAAATATTTATTCAAATAGTTGTGTCAAAGAAAAAGAAAAAGAAAAATCTAAATTATATAAAAAATAATTGTTGTTTATTAATATTATAATAAGAATTTGATAAATAAAAAAAATTAATTTTATATGGTGTTTTAAATTATATTTTTAAATTACACAAGGTAATTGTGTTTAAATAAAATAACATTGAAGTATAAGACTTTAGAAATTAAATAAAAATAAAAATAACTAAATCCAATATATATATATATATATATATATATATATATATATCTTTTAGATATAATATTTAGTAAATTATACAAAACTTTGAATATTTTACTTGTAAATTTTTTTTTAGAATTATTATTTATTTATTTATTTATTTATTTAAAGTATAGAATAAAATATTATGCAATATAAATAGTGGTTACATTCTTATATCTATAATATACTTTATGCTTTAAAATATGTCAGATATTCATGTTTTTATAATATTTCAAAATAAAGTAATAAAAAATATAATATTAAAATAGTACATATTACAAATATTATTTTTTATAATATTAATCTCATTCATATATCAAATATAAGCCATCGTACCAAAGTTAAATTTATTTTTAATATATTTTTGAATTTCACTTTTATTTTTTATTTTTTATTTCAATAATCATATAATAAATTTAAGTCCAAATTATAATATGTTTTTGGTTATTACTTTGTTGGAATAAAACATGTTATTATTGTATTTTTAAGAAGCTATTCTTTAGTTTTCTAACAAAATTCTCTATTTTTATTTTTATAAATAAAAGATAATTAAAAAAATAAATTCTCCACTTAGACACTTATATGATATTTTTACAATCTAACATATATAGAAAACAAAAGAAATGCTCAACTTTTTTTCACATAATCAACACATGTAAATTAGATTGTAGAATTATCTTCCAACTTGGTATTTAAAAATACTTAGATGTTATGTCTAGAACTTAAGAATCTGTAATAATACAAATTATATTCCTAACATGGTTATATACAAGGATGGTTTTTGGTCTACAAAATTGTTTACTAAAATGGTATTATTTATCATAATATACAGATGCTTATACCAAAAAAAAAAAAAAAAAAAAAAAAAAGATCCATAATCTTAGACATCTATATAAAAAAAATTAATAATAATAATAATAATAATATCTACAATAGTGTGATTTTTTTATTAGAATGTTTTATTTTAACAATCTATTTTTTTAATAATAGTAATACAATCAAAATATATTTTTTAAAGATAATAATTATAATAAGTGTAATTCTAAATAATTTTATTATGTAATTTTAAGATATTTTATTTTTATAGCATCAAAAATAATATAGTATCACCATTAATTAGAATGTAATAATTCTTTTTTAAACAAATTTTTATACTCAATAATAGCATTTAATATTTCAAAGAAAGATTTAAAAGAAGTTTTTGTTGATTTTAGAAATGATTCTAATAATCATTTATATAGCATTAATAAAAATAAATAAATATTTTAAAACTTTATCTCTAAACATTATGAATTCTTGATTTAGAATCATAAAATAATTGATACATACATCTTGTGGCACATGGCTCATATTTTATTTTTTTAGAATTTTCTTATATATATTTTATATATTTTATCATAATAGATACAATATATTAAATCCCAATTATATAATATTCAATAATCATATATACAATCAAAAATATTTGTCAATATAATGTATTTTTTAAATTCTATCTATGGCAATCTCTCACAAGTAATACATCTTTGTATTATGTTTGTTACACAATCACCATTTGATTTCTCTAAACTCTACAAATTAAGACATGAAAAGGTTGTTGTATTCTATGTACTACTATTGTTCTATATGTTTTTATTGTCAATTCATCCTCTACTCTATCCACCATTTCTTATGTTTTCTAATTTGTTGTCAATGTACATTAAAATAACATATTAGGAAGTATCAAATATGTAGAATTGATGATTAGAATTTTTTTTAGAGAAATAAGATACCAATAACATAGTATCAATATGGAATCTACTAAAAGATATAATTTTGTAGAAAGGAAAAAATAAGATAGAGCATGATTTGTACAGAATATTAAGTAGATGCACACAAAGCTGTACAAGACTACTTCTAGTTGTGTCCTAACTTTAAAATCAATAATTGGTAGAAAAACTCTTTAATAAAACCAAAAAAAAATTCTACCAAGGACATCAATTTCTCATCTAATCAAGCCATGTTAATTTTCTTAGAAGTTTTTCACATGACATCTTTCTTGTTTGAAGCCCACAAATGTTAGAGTATTCTAAAACTGTTCCATGTGTGGCTTTTCTAGTGGTCCAATCCAATCCAATGTGTGGGATGAATGTTGTATGTTTCATCCATCCGACCTTCCCATATGCGTGTGTCTGCTGTGGTGTAATGAGTTTGCAGCGTTGCCAAGCTCGTCGTCTTCATCTCCGTCACCCTCAGCGAACTCTTTCTGCCGCAGTGAGGCTTCCGAACGGAGGGGTCTGTTGCTCCGATGAAGATGGAGGGAGGGGCTGAATCCGATTCGGATGAAGCCGCCCTGATTCTCGTTCAGGAAGGAAGCATTGCTCTTGAATTTCCTTTACTCCAGCAGTGTTTGTTTTTGCCCTGACAACATCGTGGAATGGCCGCGGTGGTGTGTCCGGTGTGGTCTTCGACCTCGGCTTGGCGCACTGTCGTCCTGGAAAATGTCTGTTCAAGGAGTTCAACAGGTGTGTGTATGTGTGTGTGTGTGTGTATTTGTGTGTGAGAGAGGGAGAGAGAGAGATTGTGGCGGTGATCATCCGTTAATTGGATTTACGATGATGGTTTTTCCTGTGCTGCCTTTCTAGTTTTGATTGAAGGGTTTGGAGGTGTGGGTTCTGGGGCAGGCGTTGTAGGTGTGTCGGCTGGTGGATGGGTTAACCGCAGGAGGGGAAACTGCCAACCTTTGATTTACACAGCGTCTCCGTCGCGGCACTTAGTTACGTGCCATGCTTCAGATAAAAGTACGTCGAAACCAAGCGCTTGTAGAATTGAGGGTTTAGCGTTAAAGGTTTTTGTTGGAAGAATTGTTGGAGTTGTTCAACGTGGTTTGGAATTTTGATGCGTATGTAGATGGTGAACACTGTTCTCACTTTGTCCGTGTTTTGTAACGTGTTGAGCAACAGATAGAAAATTCCAGCTCCCACCGACGGAGCTGATGACAGAGCTTCTGAAATCTAGCAACCCACGAGCAACAGCTTCCAAGTTCTCGGATTCTCTCACCGAAGAGTTCTTTCGGGCGGCTTCAACTTACCTTGAAACGGTACTGTGTCTTTACGATTGTGGGTGTTGTCGGTCGAAGGTCACGATGCCAAAAGTTTATGCTCTTTTTATTGGTCCTCTGCAAGTGTTCCAAGGGTTCCAGTTAGAGTGTTGTAGTTTATCAGCAAACAATTTTGCTTTTAAGTAACTTAATGCTTAGAAGGTAGATTGTTGCATGGACGAGCTCTGAATGTGCTCTGCTGTAAAGGCCAAGAAAGCAAGCAATGCGGGCGTTGTGGAAAAAATGGAACGTGTGTTAGAGCTAGCCATGTATGAGAGGGGCAAAACGCTCAGGCCAGAAGTGCTACTCATGAACTCGGTACTTTTTGTGAAGCTTTATATGCAACACAATCTGTATTATGTTTTCTGTATATTCATTTCCATATAATTTGACCTAACCACTTGTCTTTCTTTCTATGTTACAATTTATCCAATTACCGAAGAACGTAGGTTGCCTGTATTGAACACTGATTGCAAAGAGCGGTGGATGTTGCAGTTAATGACCGAAAGGGACATGAACAAACGGTTCGAACTTATCGCCAGCCATCGGAAGTACATTATGGATCCCGACAGTTACTTTTTTGCATTAATGGAGCGGATGACAATGGATGCAGAGGGGCTTCCAGATGGGTCCCGGAAAGAGCAGCTTCTGGGGCACATTCGAACTGTGATCAACGAAACCAAAGAGGCTGGTAAGGTACTGAGGAGAGTAGCAGCGGAAGAAGCAGATAATGACGATGACAGTGACGATGACTAGAATTTTGAAGATAGCTCACAGAAGTCCGAAAATCCTATCTCGCTTGCAGAGTATGATGAGATGGTATCTGGATGCCACCGTCTCTTCTGTGAATCCGTAGCCTTCGAGGAGGATAGCTTCGTCCCTTCGTAAAACATGACATTCAAGGTTACATCTAGCGGACCCAACAGGTAATGCCCCAATTTCATCTACCAATACAGCACTTGTATAAACGTTGTTTAGACTGCTGTGTACTTGAAGTTGAGGTTGAGCATGCTTGAGGTAAAGAGGAGGCTTCTGGAAAAGAAAAGTTGATTTTCACATGGCTCTATGGTTCAGAACTTGCTTGGAAAATAGATGGTGTTCTTTTCAAGTTAGTCCAGGAGATGTGCTAAACCTTGCTTTTGGTGCATATGAGAATTGTTAATTGTTCATCGAGATATAGCTTTCAAAGTTTGGCCTTAGTCTTCGTGGAAAGGTTTTGAGATTAGCCGTAACTACTGTGTCAATTAGATGATGAAATTTAAGACTTGATGAGGTTCAACTTGGCCATGTTTTAAATGTAAAGTGATCTTTAGATGTACCATTTTCTACTCCAGCTTAATGATAGCGGAAGATCAAAACAAAATTTTCGTGGCTCAAATCTTAGTCTGCAAATTCGTGGAAAAATACAGGATTAGAGTTGAGCAAGATATCCAAGAATTTGGGATCTTATTAGTTAGGCAATGTATCCAATGCCAGATTATGCAACAAAAGTATACTTGTGTATGTTTTGTTAAGTTAGGTCTTGAGGCAATGAGAGTGATGATCTCATTTTTTGTGATTTAGAATTGATTACAATTGATGACTGTATCTTTTTAAGTTTGTAATTGATTACAAATTTAAAAAGATACGTGTTTGGTAATAATAATATCTTTACCTTTAATTTCATTTTATTTTATTTTATTTGTGGTTGTAATTTTAATTACTTGATATTCAAACATTTTGATAACATTTTGATTAATTGAAGTAACAAAATAATATGAAGTATTAAAAACTTTACAAAAATTTGTGTAGACATGTCAATTTTGAACAGGTTTAGATTTTACTTTGTGTATATGATGTACTTTTTATACCACAAAGTAATTCTATAATTTCTATTTAGGATTGATTTTACCAACAAAGCATTAGAATATTTTATTACAAGTCTAAGAAAGTATGAAATAGTAGAATCATTTATAATAATACTTATTAAAAATATACAATTCAATGTCATTTTAATAACAAATTAATGTAAGTTTTATATTAGCAATTTAATTTAACTTAAAAAATTCCAAATTTCAAATAAAAAAATAAAAACATTAATTATTTAAAAATTTATAACAAAACAAGCTTTTAACAAATTATTTTAATGAACTGCAAGTTGATAGGATTTAGATTCAGCTTAATCACCTTTTTACTAGTAAATAAAATTAAAAAAAAACAAAATTTAATGCATTTATGCACAAAAAAATAAAGTACATTAAGATGGATTTAGATTGCATAACATCACAATATAAGTCAAATTTTCAAAATTAGTTTTAAAGAACAATGAAAGATGAAGAATAATAAACTTTCAAAGTTTTTTATTAATGAAATATTTTATCTAAATTAATATTATAAGTCAAATCAAATCTTGTAATATTTTAAATTTTTTGATATATTGATGTATATATATATATATATATATATATATATTTCATACATAATTCAATATTTGATTATAAAATATATTTTTTTGTATTTCTTTAATAGTATATGAGTATTACAAAATATTATATTTAATATACTAAGATTGTTTTAAACAAAATAATTTATAATATTTTTATTTTTAAAAAATTAATTTAAAAAAACAGCATTACCATATTAAAAAAAAGGTTGGAAGTTGAAGTGCTTGTTAGTCATCTAATGTGCAAAATCATAAATATGTTTTTTAATGACCATAACAACCTTTTTATTTGATGTTGGTTTTATTTGGCTATTGACCACAAAATTAGAAATTAACTACAGAATTAATAACTTCCAAAAGAAAAAAAATGAATCCAAAAGAAAATTCTAAATTGAAAGATCCAAGAATATAATCTATATAAGAAACTTAATGACAAGAGACAAAAAAACACTTCATAATAAAGACAATGGTATCAAGAAGGGATTAAAGAAAATAGACTTTGAAGATTTTATGATAGTGATATATTGTCAAAACAAGAAATCTTACAACTACATGCAAAGATTAAGATTAACAAAAAAAAAAAATTTAAATAGAGATACATAGAAATTAAAAGAATATGTATTAATTAGTGGATTCTAACAAAATTTGATTATTAAATATTAGACTTCACATACATATAATAATAATTGTGGAGAGTGATTCAATTCTAAGAGGCAACAATCAATTCTCTTTTTTGTTCTTAATCTTGAAGAATTAAGAAACTAGTAAAAAATATATATAATAAATAAGCAATATATTGACTATGAATACACTACAAATTATGAACAATTAAATTAGAGCTACAAGATACTATGGATGTTTATTAGAACAAATGAATGCATTGCAATACATAAAATTATATAACAAATTTTAAACATAACAAAAGCAATTATAATCTCTAAATCAACTACATTGGTGATTTTGACAAATCTTTGGAATAAGTGTTCTAATCCTATTTGGAGATGGACAAGCATCCTTTCTTCAACCAAAGAGAATTATGAATAGTGACATCATACTTTGTTAAGTACATTAGAAAAATTTTCATTACAATTCTATAAGATTTGAAAGAGAATCAATAAAAAAATAATCACCTCTTCTACTCTTGTTAAATCTCATATTATTATTTTTAATACTTATTTATCCAAACAAGAGAATATGTATAATAAATAAAAGAATTTTTTTCCTATTCTTGTAAAATTATGTTTTATTATACCAAGTACTTAGCTATATACATATGTGGTGGTAAAATCAGATAAAATATAGTTGTAATTTTTTATCATAAGCTAATTAGTGTGTTAATCATTTAAGCAATATCATCTATAAACTATATTACTCAAATTATTAACAATATAAAAAGATTGCACAAAAAAAAAGATCCCACAAATAGGAACAAGAAAGATCCCACAAACAGGAACAAGAAAGATTGCACAACAAAGAAGTTATTTGTTCCAATAACACACAACAAGCTATTAACTTCTTATACGAAACAACAACAAGGGAACATATTATAATGATAGAATATATTCTTTGTCAAATAGAAAAGACAAAAAAAAAATAGTTTTTAAAAAGTTTTAATAAATCTCAAATATAAATGGTTGGTAATTAACACTCTAACACACATTATAATACCTAGATACAAAAATTACAAATACATTTTTTAGGACAAGAGACAAACAACCTTGACATAGTATGGCAACCTAAATTTTTTTTATAAATGCAGTGATAGATTCAAATGCCATGAAATGCAACTATAAAGCTACTATAGATCAACCTAGCATAAGTAATTAAATAAATATAGCCATTATTAGAAAAAATATTTTTCAAGTAACTAGCATTGATTTAAGTATAGAAAGTTGTTAAGCAATAAAAACTCATGGCATCTAAAATCAAAATAGTAACAATAGCCTCATTGATGAAATATAAAAAAAATTCTTTCTTACACTATATTTTAATTCTAATGCAAGAATTTGGAGTGCAATAAGAAATGTATCAAGAATTAAAGGTGGCAAATCCAAATACAACAACATCCACATAGTATAAAGCTTAGTTGATCCAAAATCAAAGAAAGAGAAGGGATTGATGTCTATTCTTACTAAAATAAGCCTAAAAACAATTAGTATCTCTTTTTATATCTATGATGAACCAAATTGAGGTCTTGTTGATATCACTAAAGAAATTGGTTGTATCTATGGCTATAGTCCAAGCATAAATAAGTTGATTGATATAAAAATGGCTTGTCCTATTAATTTAAATTTCTTTCTTTTTCTTAAAGGATGCAAAAAATCTAAGGTAACATAATTCTCTAACATCAATAATAATAACTAGATTTTACTAAAAAAATTATGTTATTGAAAAATTATTAAAAATACAGAAGTGATCAAAAGAAATATATATATATATATATATATATATATATATACATTGCATTCTTTGAAAAAAGAATCTACATCATATTTCTAGATTCTCTCTTTTCAATATGTTTTTATTATGAAATTGAATATTATATCTTATGCTATTAGGAATTAATATAATATCCTAAAAAAATTTAATTATGTCTAAAATATTAAATTAAAATATGATATTTTTTTTTTATAAGAATATAAACTATATAATAAAAAAAATTAGATTTTAAAAAAAAAATTAAATTTTAAAAATCCTTTAGCCAAGAGCTACATTTAATATATTAGAAGTAGCTTTAGACTATGTTTTAGATCCAAACAATACTTGGACATAAAAAATATGCATATTTATTGTTTCTTATATAAAACATATAGAAAATGTGGACATATTTATAAATCTTTTGGTATCATAGATCATTCTTAACAACATCTAACACAATCAAATAGGAATGGTTAATATTTATGCCTCTAATAAATATCAAGAGATGTATCAATTATGGACTAATTTGACAACTATGTTATTATATAATTTAATTTAGATTTTTTGAGGTAATTAAAATATGATTAAATTACTAAATAATAAATTCTTTTATTATAGTAGGATTTTAATTTGTGACAGAGAAAATACATGGATATTTTTTTAAATCCAATTATAATTAGAAGATTTTTTTCATGGCTAATAATAATTTAAATTTTTTTAGAGATAATAAAAATAAATAAATAAATAAATCCACATTCTATATATTATTAAATATATATTAAATATGAATTCAAACATCTTGTATAGAAAAAATAGTCTTCAAAACAAACTTTTTAAAGATATAGCATTATTAGATCACTTTCTAATAGAATTTTTAATTCAATTTTATAAATTTTTAATTCTAATTATTTCTTAAAACAATTCAAGAGAAATTTTAAAAATTTGAGATATAAAGAAAAAATAATAAAAAATAAGAACAATAATTTATTAAAAGACACATAAAAATATATGCTATAGATATACCATTGAAGTAAAACAAGACTATAAAAATTTAATGAATTGAAATAAAAAGAATTTATTTTATATTACAAGCAAAGAGCTATAATAAGGCACAAGAATAAGATTGAAAGATCCAAGCTGAGCTATAAGGATTGCATTGTTGAGACTAACGATTCCCTCAGCCTTGATTTCTATATATATTAGATACAAGGAAGCTCCTTGATGAGTTTTTTTAATGCTTGGAGATGAAATAAGCCTAAGATCCTTCTATGACTATCTAAGATTTCTTAGAACCTTCTAGGACCTTTCAAAATCTTTTTAGAACTTACTAGGACCTACTAGGATCTTCTTGAAATCATCAAGAATCTTTTAGAACCTTCCAAGATCAAGTAAAATCTTCTAAAATCTTCTAAAACTTTCTTCCATTATATTTCTATAACATCACCTCCCCCTTTAGCTCCAAGTTCCATGAGGAAGAATAAAATTGAAGCTGATCAAAGCAAAAAGAAGTCAAAGATATATCACATAGTATCCGCCATATATTCAAGTTATTTTTTGTAAATAAAAAAATCTATTGGTCCTTACAACTAGTAATAGTGACCAACGCCTTCTATCATAGACCAAGCTTGAACTTTCATATCTTTGTTGTAAAATGCCCTTCAAAAATTATTTCAAGGCATCTTTCATGGATATATTCTACTTTGATTATGATTGCCATAGAGCGACTATTGGATATTCTACAACATCTTCTTGGCTCAAGTGGTTCTTCATTTTGAAGTTAATAACGTGAAATGCTCAATTGAAATAGCTTAATTGACATAGTATTATCTTCTTGATTATCTATATTTAACTATATATATTAAAGTTATATTTTTTTAATTCTTAATTAAATTCTTATATTTTTTAAAGTATATTAATTAAGTTTGAAATTGGCTCCCATATGCACTCACTAATATTGTAACCATGCCAATGCACAAAGCACTTCAATTGTCCGTGTCTTAGCATTAAATGGAGTATTTTTTCTATTTCAAATTCTTCATGGCTATCCACTTCAATATAAGGTGGTGGTAGCTATATTTTTCATAATATGTTTGATTCTTTATAAGATCTTAAAAGAGATGTATAAAAAATAGAATATATTTTTATAAATATTAATATTTCTAATTAATAAGCAATAAAATTAATTGATTTTAGATTAGAAAAATGGTTCCAATCTTTGGTAGTTTAATTTATCAAATAGTTGAGTAGCCTTTATATTCCGTTTAAGCAACCATACTTTATTGCCAACTTGAAATAAGAGATTATTCCTTCTTTTTTGAGTCATCTAACTCTTTGGAGTGTATTTAGGTATCTTCCAATTGAAGCTTTAAATTAGCTTAGATATTAATTATTCAACTTATAAAATCATATATAGCTAGATTTTTGGATCTACTAACAAATAATATATCCAATTTTGGATGGTAACCATAATTAGAATAAAATAGAATCTATTAAGTAGATATATGAACTATGTTATTGTAGGCAAACTTGGCTAAAGACAAGTAAGATATCTAATCATCTTGTTGATAATTTATACTACATTTTAGGCAATGCTCAAAGATTCAATTGACTCACTCTATTTAGCCATGAATTTATAGATGAAACATTGAAAAAAGCTTAATATTTACTTGAATAATTTTAAAAAGTGGCTTTTAAAACTTAAATACAAATTACAATCCTTAATGTGATATAATATCATTTGACAATCTATGATAATGATAGACATTATCAATAAAGAATTTGGATTTTTTCTCACCAATAATGGTCTTCTTATAAGGAACAAAATATGTAAGCTTGATAAATTGATCAACAATTACATATATGGTATTAAAAATATTTAATGGTGAAAATTTTATAATGAAATCTATAAAAATAAAAGACCACAATTGTTTTGAAATTGGTAGTAGTTGAAAAAGTCTATATGGATAATGTCAAGAATTTTTTGATCTAGAATATGTGTTACAAGAGAGGACAAATTCTTTAACAACTTTCACATTTGAAGCCACCAAAAATTTCTAGAAATGAATTCAAATATCTTGTTGAATCCAAAATATTCCACAACTAGAAAGCCATGATACGTTTGAAGAACAAAAAGGCACAATGGCCTTTCTAGGATATATAAATATTCTTCAAAATAAATGAGACCATTTTTAAACTTGAATTTATTCAAATAATTGTGGATATTGTTGGAATAATATATAATATAAAAAAAAAAAGATTTGAAGGTCAAGGTTATACAAACTTAATCAAAAAATAAAAAATCTATTGGAATTGATATAAGAATAGCTCAAACACAAAATTTCTTAAGTTTCAAAAATATTATCTATTGCTAATTATATACTATCTTTCCTTCTTTTGGCATAAGGTATAATTGTCTTAATAAAATATTTGATAATCCTTCTTATTTTTTAAGACAATATGTGATGTTGAAGTCAAAATAAGATAAAAATATTCTCCAACAAGCTTGATTACAATTTAAAACATGAGCCAATTTGAAATATTCAAGGTTCTTATAATATGTATATACATTCATTAGATGTAAAGTGTCTTTAAGCAAATGGCACCATTGTTAGAAAGAATCCACAACATCAAAAAAAAATTTATCATGAATTTCATAATTAATCTCTACGGTCAAGAATTTTTTAGAATGGAATGCAATTGGATACAATTTCTTTTCTCTTCCAAATTGTAATAAGATTGCTTCCAATACAAAGTTTGAAGCATCGATTTCCATAAAAAAAAATAGATTATAAAAGTTTAGATAAATTAAATTAAAAATTATAGTAAATACTATTTTTAAGTATTCAAAGGTTTTTTTAGCTTTTGATCTTGATTTTCTTTGGATCTATCATTAAACATTCATTTGAAATGATATAGTCAATAAATTCTACTTAAAATTCATAAAATATATATTTTTTTAATTTGACATATGATCAAGTATTTTATAATCTTTATAAGAAAAGACAAATATGTTGTTCATGTTTTCTTAGAGTCTTAGAATAAATTAAAATATTATTCAAATAGCATATAACAAAGTCATCAAAAAATTTATAAAATATATTGTTCATCAAATGTTGAAAAATAGTTGGCACATTTGTAAGGATAAAAAGTATGATATTGTACTTGAAGTGTCCATAGCTTATATAAAAAGCAATCTTCTATTTATTCCCATCTTTGATGTGTATTAGATTATAAGCTCCATAGAGATTTATTTTGGTATATATCTTAATTTGACTCAATTGGCCAAAGAATCCAAATATCAATGACAAAGGATAATAATTTTTTTATTGTTACTTTGTTGAGGCCATGATAGTCAATGCACATCTATAGAGATCCATTTTTTTGTTTTACAAAGAGTATAGGTACACCAATATGAGATTTTGAATGTTGAATAAATTTTTTTATTAAATGCTTGTCAATATACTCTCTCAATGTTGTATTCTCATTTTGTGATATATTATAAATTGGACCTAAAGGTGGTTGTGTGCCATCTTAAAGATCAATAATACAATCATATAGATGATATTTTAGCAAAGTATCTATATTCTTCTTTTCAAATACATCTTTAAAATCTTTGTATTCTTTTGGAAGGGTTGTTGAGGTACTTATCAATTCGAATATTAGATTTATATAAACAACAAAAGAAATGCCTTTCTTGATTATTTTCTTAAAAATTCTAGCTCCAATAAAAATAAGCTTATGGTTTTAGATCTATAAGATATATGGTATTTTTTTATCAAATTTAATAATAACAAGTTGTAGCATTCTAAAAAAAATTATTTTATGAGATATCCAATCTATAAGAGGATTATATCTTTTAAGCCAAGAAAGTCCTAAAATAATGGAATTAGATGGAGATCTAATGATATTGAATATGATCTGATTACTAAGATTCTTTGATGTTTCTTCTAATAGATTGGTTTTATAAATAATATCTCTAAAAGATAAAGATTGATCATCTATGACCTTTATATGAATAGTCTTGAATTTCTTGACTATAATAATTTTATAAATTCTTAAAATTTATAAGCCAATAAAGCAAGCAAAGACTTGTTAATCTATTAAAGTAAAGATTTTGAATTTTTGAATACTCAAATATATTAGTATGGTAAAGCAGCAAGAAAGATTAGATAATAATACAAGACTTTTTTTAGTTTGTGGAATAGAAGAATCCAATTGCATGGTTCTTATTGTAGCTAGATTTCGTTATTTTTTTATAAAGCATCTGGTAATGTGGCTGCACTTTTTATTTAAAATATATATTGATACTTTTTATAGTAATTATTAGTCTTATAGCTAGATTTTCTATAATACAAACACAAGTTGTATTCTTTCAATGCTTCTTCTCTAGCTCAAAAAGTAGTTTGAAGCAAACTACATCAATCTACATATCTTTTATTTCCACATTTTTAGTATGATTGAAAGATATAGAAGATGCCAAGTAATTAATATAAATTTGTAGTATATGTAGTGGATATTTTTTTTGTCAACATTGAAATAGCAGATTATTATATTTTAGTACTTGACTGATGGCTCTATTAAAAATTTGAAGATTAGATAGTGACAACAATAGATCCTTTATATTTTCTCGTAATCTCCAATGAAATTGACTTATCAACATGTCTTCACTCCTATTGATATCACATACTAATTATTAAAATTTCAAAATATAAATAAATATAAAACATGTTTTGTACTGAAGGACTCGGATTTTAATTGTGGATGAATAAATCTTATCATATTTTCAAAAAGCTTCTTCAAATATCACCAAAAGTATTTCAAAGTTATATAATATGAGAGATTTCTTCTCAAACAATAGAGCAAATTAAGACAAAGCTTGACTTAAAACCAAGATTTCAATTAGACCAACATGAGATGCTTCCATGGAATATCACTAAGATTGGAATAAAATAATAAGTTGTACTTGATTTACAAAGCCCTAAAATTTTAAACGAGTTCTATCAAACTTTTTTAGGAGGCTTATTCTTGATTCTTTTGTTGTTGACATTGAATTGCCATCTTAAATATAAACATCTTTTAATAAAATAGACCTTGGTATTGGAATTCCTAAAATAACTTGTGATAGTGGCTGAGGTAGTTCTATTCTTTGATTATTATGTATGGTCATATAAATTTCTTTATTTTAGTTAAATAAAATTCTTTGTCTTATACTTCAAAAGCATTTATAATTGAATCCAATTTAGATTCTTTGAAATTCGCCATATTGAATTCTTTACTTCATGCTATAGAAATGAAACAAGAAGAAATAGATACAAAAAATTAAGAACAATGTTGGTCTAGAGGAAGATAATTTACAACCTCTAAAGTGTTATAGTGCATCCAAGAAGAGAGATAGTTTGTTTTTTATCTAGAAAGACCAAACTCCAATATTGTAGTATGTCGTTCTTGACAAATTGTTATAGACACACCACTGAAGTAGAATAAAATTCCAAAAGTTTAAAAAACTAAAATAGAAGGAATTTACTTTATATCATAAGCAAGGAGCTACAACAAGGCACAAGAACAAGACCAAAAAGCCCAAGTTGAGCCATAAGGATTGCATTGTTAAGACTAAGGATTCCTTTAGCATTGACTCCTATATATACTAGATGTAAGGAAGCTCCTTAAGGAGTTTCTTTAATGCTTGGAGGTGAAGCAAGCCTAAGATCTTTCTATGACTATCTAAGATCTCCTAGAACCTTCTAGGACCTTTCAAAACCTTCTTAGAACCTACTAGGATCTACTAGAATCTTCTCAAAATCATCAAAAATCTTCTACAACCTTCTAGGATCAAGTAGAAACTTCTAGAATTTTCTTCCATTATATGTCTATGACAATATATGTACAAAAGAATTCTTTATGGCATTCAAACAAAGGCATTTAAGATTATACATCTCATCTTTCCAAAGTAATCTAAGAATAAATATTAGCAAAAAAAAAAAAAAAAAAAAAAAAAAACTTTATTTTTATTTTAAAAACTTATAGTCTAAGTTAATGATTTATAAGCAATACAAATATTATGAAAAACTATAATAGAACAATCAATTTGAATGAACTTGGATATTAGAAAATAACATAATTAATTTGTGAGGACTTATTTTTGCCTATCTTTTTAAATCCAAAGTATAAATCAATTTATTATAGATAAAATAAAAGATTGATGGTGTTGAATAAAAATTAATATCAAAAATAGAGTTGTAATTATACATAATATTATTTTTTATATCTACTTAAGCAAGGTCTTTAAATGCACTTCAAAAAATAAATTTAAAATAATTATAAATTTGTTTTGAAATAGTATTCACACCCTAATTTGTAATAAAGTTACATAAAAAATTTTTATAAATATTTAGTTAAAAGTATATTAAAAATTATTGATCTAATTAAACAAAAATAGAGGTCTTATTAGCCAAATAGATTGTTAGCTCATAACATCTTGAATACTATAATATATAATAAATTATAAAATCTTTAATTATACTAAATAAATACTTAATTTAGAATAATATTATTTTATTTAAATAAGTACAAAGAGATTTTTTTATATAAAAATATCTTAATAGAAGATTTTATTAAGAATCTAAAGAGATAAATAAAGAAGTTGAGATGGTAATTGTTCTATAAGACACTAGATGAATTATAATTTGATCTTAAGATGTATTATTAGAATTATTAATACAACTTAATGACATATATAATAAAATTAAATAGGTAGTTGATTGGTTCAAACTATTAGACATAGAACATAGGAGATTGAAAATGGCAATTTATTCTATCCTCACTTTGATGTTTTTTTTTTTTTTTTTTTTTTTTTTTTTTAAATAAGAGTATGTTTAGTTTAAACCAAGAGCGTAGTATAAAAAATAAAAAAAAAATAAAAAAAAAACCATGCCTATATGGCTAATTTGGCATAGAATAGTGACTATTAATAGATAAAATATAAATTAATTATAATATCTTAGAGCAATAGTTGCTTTGTATGCCATGTAAAATTAAAACAATTTTCCATAGATTTTTAAAATGCACTTAAACTTGTCATATTTGAAACTAGATGACATCTTTGCTCTACCAACTTTCTTCTACTCTAAGATATTGAGTTTTCTTATAAAAACTAGAAATATTTGCAAGTAAAACTTTATTCCAATATAGTTTTTTTAACACAATATGGTCTTTCTTTTCTTTAGGAAACTTTGCTTATAGACAATATAGTTTCAAGAAACCATCTTTATTTTTGAAGATAACAAGTAAAGCAATACTTACATAAGGAAATTAATTTGAAATAACATGATTGAATATTGTACAATTCTATGAAAAGTGACTTGCAACAATATAAGAAAACAACTATACAATTGTACAACATTCTTGTGACAATGAGACAAATCGTGGATATCCAAAAGCATAATAAGAATATGAATTAAAAGAAAAATTCGATAAAATATCAAGATCCCACAATGCAATCTTATAGTGCATGTTGTTACAAATCAATAACTAATAAATTAGTTGAAGATTTGATGATAGTTTTACAATTATATATTGTGTGCAATTGGTTTAATTTTCATTAAAGAAAGTAAGGATCTAATATATATATATATATATATATATTTCCTATTTTTAACTAATCTAAAACATCAAGTTAACTCTACTTTGGTCAAAAAACAAAACAAAAGAAAACAATACTATTAACTGAAGATCAGAAAACATATTTTCAAAGAAAGAAAATAATTAATAATTCTACAAATTCTACAAAATAAATAAATAAACAATAAACCTTCAAGCTCCAAAACAAAAAGGTCTCTAAATATAATACAAATCAATAAAATTTGCATAAAGTTCACAAGAAATATCTCCAAAATGAAAATACAAGAATTGGAGATAACCAAAAATAGATATCCAACCATGCTCAACGGCACAGATATCCCCTAATATTGGATGAATTAGGCTTAAGGATTTGATGTGTAGCATCTGGAATCAACAAACCAAGCCTGGTAACTCTTAACATAGTTTGGTAAGTAGCTGGGAAACCGAGTCCCAATGGGCAACTGAGCATTCGAGGCAACACAACAGTCATGCTACAACGCAACCCTAAATGGACCCTAAACCTGGAAACGCAAAGCTCAAGGCTCTTTAGTGTCTTTGAGTTGCCAGAGATACCACGATGCTAGAGATCGATATGGTCGCCAGGAATCGGCAAACTTCTGCATCTCGTCTGCAGATGGCAAGTGCTTGAGGTGGAACAGTTTCTGGAAGCCTTTGCGGATGCCTAAGTCGCCAACAGGAAGGACATCTGGTCTATGCAAGTGAAAGATCATGAACATGTGTGCGGACCAGATACCGATGCCCTTGACAGCGGTCAATGCTGTCACGAGATCGTCCTCCTCCATAGCCATGAGCTTCTCATCCGATAGAGCTCCCGACACGAACTTGTCTGCTAGGTCATGGAGATAGACTTCCTTCCGACCTGAGATGCCTGCTCCTCGTAGTTCCCCTGCTGTGAGGGCGGCGATGGCCGCAGGAGTCACTTTCTGTGGGCCCTGTCCATTCACCAAAGCCAAATCGCTTTAAGCATAGAGTCCAGAAACAAAAGATTCTAGGTGGCGGGAACAGAACATTGGCAAAAGAATTAGACTAACATTTGTAATGAGTTAGGGCTGTGAAAATGCATTGGAAGAGATGATCGTAAGAAGCCAGACGAGCTAAATGGAACAGGGGAAGCGGAGAAATGTGGGAAAAGATCTTACCCCGCAGAGTGCAACGAGGCGTGCGTGGATTGTAGCGGCAGCCTTCACGGCAAGCTGCTGGCTCACAATGCTTTGAACCAAAGCAGCGAAGCTATTCCCCTCATTTTCAAACGGTGGGCTATTCGATTTCTGAATGACGCACGCGAGCTTTGCATCTGCTGCGAGCAAGTGTTTCGTTGCTTCTGCTATGGCGTCCGCTGATGACAGCGTGATAGTCCACGAACGATCCGAAATTGTGACAGTGAGGTCGTCTGTTTTGGTTGAACTCGCACTAGCCCCCTGTTTTACCTCTGTTTTGGGAACGATGCTGGTGGTGCTTGTCTTCTTGTACTTCTTCTCCTGCTCCGCCACAGCTCCCGCACCTATGTTTCCCTTCTTCGCCCCCGTCTTCACCTTCAATGCAATCTTCGAGACCGCCAGGGCTTTCGAAGTGTGCGATCGCAACACCCGCCCCACTTCACCACTGCTCAGAGGTCCTGATGTCTTCATGGCCTCCGAACCTGTTGTAGAGACTGATCATCCTAACATAAAATTCAGACAATTGTGCTGGATGGTATCATAACCTCAAAATTGATCGACATTTAAGGGATCGAAGAATCAAAGGAAGTTTCGTGAGTACCCTTGGTCCATCCTGTGTGTCTAGCTTCACGGTGAAGTTTCAATATAACAAAAAGATATTGCCAACTTCAATTTGCGTGAACGAGATTTACCGTCAGGTGAGCTGGTAGTGCACATCTGATTGCAACATTTCGTACTATGCCCAACTTCATGACTTCAAACTCTTTCGTACTTTCGAACATTTACAAAGAATGCAGCTACACAGTTGGCCAGTTTTTCATTCAAGAGTCTAAACACGTAAATTACTCCTACCGACAAAAATTTACACGCGGATGTTTAAATCAAGGGTTTCAATTCGCTGTGTACGTTGACCGTACACGACCTAAAAACTTGATACTGGAATAACATGCAGCTCCAGCCTAGGTAATAAAATGAACAGAACTTGTGAGTGCATTGATAGGCGAATATACAAATTGACCATCAGATTGACATAAAACAACTGAACGTGCGAGATTTCGCGTTGGAATTCAAATCCAACACGGCAATTCATAACAATTGAGAGGGGACTATTTCGAAAGTGCTTAAGATCTCATCGCCTGTACAATGCAGTCTTTATTTCTGTATTGAGCCCCCATTTCTATGGCTTCGTCGATAAGAGTAGGCCATCCAAAGCAGCAATTTGTCAGAACTGAATTCAATCATAACGTATCAACGTTTCAGACAACTCCTGGGAAAATCGTAAGCTCCAGCAATTTTGACTAACAAATGAAACTATATGCCTGGAGACCTCAAGTAACTCATTTTTTCTTAAACTACTTCTTGGTTTGCGGCTGCTTGAGACTAATTTCTTCGACACCCATGTCTTGCAAGTTCAGAAGCAACGAATCGGCACTCAAAAACACGCGATTCTGGGAGGTAGAAATTGTGTTCGCAATTTCTCTGCTAGCTTCTATCTTTCTCAAGGTAATGAATGCTGGATTGTTTGAAATAGCTTCACCGATGAGTTGAGCACTCTTGGCCTCTCCCTGGAGTACACAAAAAAGGAAACTTCACTATCCGACCAAACTTGATAACAGTCTTCCTTGCGGAATAAACACTAACATCCACAACCTCTTACAAACCCCTTCCCAAACTGTAAATATCTGAAAGAAATCAAGCAAGAATCAAGATAAAGCACCTGAGCACGAATGATTGCACTCCTTTTGTCCTGCTCTGCCTTCTCCACCACAAATTTAGCCCTCTCAGCGTCCTGGGCAGCAACTTGCTTGGCTTCAATTGCAGCTGTGAACTCCCGCCCAAAAGTAAGGTTGGTGATCGACACGTCATCCAAAGCAATGTTAAAGCTCGTAGCACGCTCCTGCAAGATTCTCCGGATCTCTCTGCTAACGACCTGTCAAAACCCATTACAAATCAGTCAATCGTCATCCGAATGTAGTCGCAAAACAAAACTACTGGCCGGGCTATGGCAAAAACTGAAACTAAAACTTCTGAAGCACTATGCTTAAGCTTACAACCCTAACAAATCAAAAGTCGAGAACATTGGACGGCCGAAAGAACTCCCAAGGGAAATAATAAGGGGGCTCCTCAAATCTTAGCTCAAGCCCATGCATCTCCAGGGCCATTCTTGGTAGCATTCCAATATACACTTAATAACAATGATGAAAATAATAATGATAATAATAATAATCCACAGCAACTTACCTCACGCTGCGTAATGAGCTGGCTGGCATTGTATTGAGCAACAACTGCCTTCAAGGTTTCCTGGACAATAGAAGGCAAAACACGTTCTGCATAGTCTTGGCCTAGTGTGCGGTAGATCGTTGGCAATCGGTCCGCCATAGGACGCGTCAGCACTCGCAACGTGATCCTGACCTGTAAACAACGAGGCAGCAGATTAAGTTTATTGTAATAATTCCAGGAACAACTACAACACCTGCGGCAAAATCCCTACCAGCGAAATTCTAAAAGAATTGAAGGATTGCTTAAATGAATTCCATCACACTCAGACGTAATCACCCTGAGAACTAAATTACCAACCAGCCTCAACCACATGTCAAAATGCAGCTTACCATTTGAAGATCCCTACTTCCTGATGTGCTCTCGACAATGTTGGGTCGTGCACGAACATCGTATATCACAGGTCTGTCAAACCAGGGAATCATAAAATGTGTTCCCTCAGGATACACCTGCAATCGGTCACCGAAACCCGGCACGATTATCAAAACCCCAACCGGACTAAACCCGAACCTTACAAAACCAAATGCTCACATCCTTAACAATCAATCCAATTGAAGAACAAAACAATTAACCCACTTCAATTCACCCTCTCGCACCTTGTCCTTGACACCAACAATACGATTGAAAACAATGGCTCGGTGGCCACCTTCCACGTTGTACAAGGAGTTCACGGCACCATACAAGCCGAGGCCGCCGATCACCGCAAGCTTGGCCAAAGCGCCAGCAGGCCCAGCGTTCGGCATCTTCACGTTACGCATGTTGTTGAGATTCATGGCTGCCAATCAGTTCTACTCTAGATGGCACGACCCTCTTACGACAACCGACACTTTCCTCCGATCGCAAGGTATCAAATCAAGCTCAAGGGGCAACAAGGTGAAGAAGACACGACCGGGCTCAGTTAGGGCTCTAGAAAACCAAGCTTAAACCCTAAGGAAACCTTGACACTGTGCTGCAATGTGAACAGAACCCAGACAATCGGATGAGCATGCCTTCCTTGTAGTTTGTTCAAGTTGCCACGTGTTTGAATATTCGAATGTACCATGCATTTCCCTACCAATAAAATAATTTCATTTTGTACTATGCTCCACAATTACTTTCAATGCATGGTGGATCTTATTCGTAATTGTAATTCAATTAAAAGTTTTCAAGGAAAAAAACTGCTGACACTGCAAGGGTAAAACGTCTTGGGAGAAAAACAAAAAAAACAAAAAACAAAACAATGTGAGAAACATCAGGGACACAGCATTGTAATCCTTTTCAGCGTTCAACAAATGTATCGTACCAATTCAAATAGCCACATCAATCGATTCAGCCTCCAATCACTTCAGTATGGACACTCCATTGCAACGACAGTAAATGATAGTTTACCAAATTGTTGACAGTAGCGAATAATAAGTGAAATGGAGAAGTTCTTTTCATGATTAGTGTTCGAATGTACCATGCATTTATTTCGTTAACTTGAATAATTTGAATGTAACTAGGGAGCTTGAAAACTACGATGGCGCTTATTGCCAACAAAATACCAAAGTTAGAGGCTCAACCCATCAGCCACGACAATCACAAATTTATCAAGAGACTCTGTTCAGACACCTTTGCAAGTTTCAATACCAATAGCTTCAACCTTGCATACAACACTCTCCCACCCTCCATTCTCTTTCTTACACACCACACATGGCAAATGCTGAAGAGAGTCATTCCAGCTGGATGCCGCATGTTGGTATTTTTACATCACAAAGTCCCCAGTGTACTCCTGAATACAAAGTGCTGTTTGCTGTTTGCTGTTGGTCTATGGGCGTTGAAGGAATGCAAAAATGTGAAGCCTGTGATTATAATAGAGAGTTTGGATACGAATCCTTTAAGGAAAGACCATCAGGGCACTAGGTATAATCTAAAATGCAACAGCCGTTGTTATTCTTACAAAAGTGAAGGACCAAAAAACTTTCATGTTGTGAAAAGTGGATTCTCAGCTCAAACAGCACAGGTCAGCAGATAATGAGCATTGATCATATTCAAAATGTGACATTTAAAGAAATTAAAAAAGAGAAAATTAAACCCTACCATAAAGGCATGTTTCAAGACAGCAGCGAAAGTCAACACCACAAAAATTCAAGAAATCAGACGCATTCGACAACATTATTTACTTGTTGAAAATACTAGTTTTACTCATCAAAACTAGTAATAGAGCCCATCACCAGAATGTAGAATCCCACGGTGAGAGATTTATCATAACCTACTCATCGTCTTCCTCTTCATCGTCATCGCCGCCTGAGGCCTTCTTCGAAGCAGCCTTCATGTTCTTTCGCTTCACTCTTCCAGGTCTGCCACCTCCAAGTGGGCTAGAGAGGGCAAAATCTATGTGTTTCTGGCTGTCCAAGCGGACCATGAAAGAAGGCACGTCCACTATCTGCTTGCCAACTCTGTTACATATATAAATAGAAATTACTACAAGAGAGGAAAAAAGGGGGTACAAATTGTGATTTGCAACAAAATTTCAAACACATCAGATCTGAAACAGTAAAGAATGCAGGTTTAACTTAACAGATAAGACTAAAAAAATAAGCAATAGAATACCAATTGTAGTTCAAATTATGGCAGGAAACAAAATATCGTTCATCTCCAAGTTCGAACTTTCAACCAGCTGATTGCGGGAATGAAAGAGCCCTAATTTGAATTACAGGAACAGGATTTACATGTCTAGAGATTGTGGAAGAATACTGCCGCAAATATCATACTGACCTGATGTGTCTTTGCTTAATTAGCACACGGGCGTGGTGGATGGACTTGGCCATACCAGACTTGAACACTAGAGTCTGCAGACGACGCTCCAAGAAATTCTCAACCGTGAGGGCAAGCACGTAATCGAGTTTGTATTGACTCTCGTCCAACAAACCATATCGGTTCATGCGTCGCAGAAGGGCCTCTCCCTCAAAAATACGACGAGTGTTTTTCTCATCGAGAGTAAGCAACATACGTGCATTGTTGCGGATACGGCTCAACGCGTACTGTACCCTCCACAGCTCACGCTTGTTGCGGAGACCATACTCTCCCACGAGCTTCAGCTCAGCGTCAAGACGTTCCTTCTCGAACGGCCTGCGCGGCTTCTTGAAGGTCTTTCCATCTGCGAAAACGAGATATGAGATAATTCGCAAGAAGAGAAGATATTCACCGAAATTAAACCCCGAAACAGAACTGTCTCTACTCTAAAAAAACGAAACTAATTAACTCATCTCAGGAATTGTAACCACCTCAGCCAAATCCTCACCAGGAAAACCCTAATATGTGCCCGGGAATCCATTGAAATCATGATCCATTTCGGGATCCAATGCATAAAATAGACATAAAAACAAGGCTACAACCAAAGTGCAGCGATTAAACAGAAGTCACTTACAGTTCCGGAAGCTGGCGACGTGCACCATGTTGTGAAAGCTTGCGAACTGCTTCCAGGAGCTCGAGCTTGAAAGGGGACAGGGACAATCCCCGAGCGTAACCTTCACAGGACAACCCAAACCCTAAAAACCTCGAAATAATCTCGTCCGTCAGATTGATCTGTAATCGGACGGAGGTCATTGTCTCTCATGACTGAAGCCAATTGAATTACCATCACAATTAATTACGCTGTGTAAACGACAGAAATGCGAGGCTTTCCATTTAATTTTCTATTATGGAATCTAAAAGACGAGGTTTATGGAGTATACTCGAGGTTTAGACTTTACAACACGTGGTATTTTACTTTAGAAGATGAAATTATGGAGAGCAGAGAAAATGTTCCAATGCTGTTGTGTACTTTCCCCTAATTAAAATTTTAATGTTTTTGGTAAAAGTTCCATTGCTGAATTTCATTGCATGGCTCATTGAAACTAAACGAATAACAGTATAAATTCTTAATATGAAATGGTGGGGATTGGGTACCTCAAAAAATTGAAAGAATAATAATAATGATCGTGATAATAGTATCAGAACAAGAATGAAGCAAGACAATCTTTTTTTTTCTCTCTCTTTTTTGTCCGTTTTTTCCAGTAATTACTTCGTTTCATTTTTTCATTGACAGCAATATTTTAATATAATTCTTAGAACTGTAATATTTAAGAAATCTGGTTCACTTCATCTTCTTGAGTAACCTTTATGTCATATTATCAATTTAAACTCTATGATTCATTTTTATATATATACATGCAATAAGAAGAAATATCTGTTTCAAAAAACTAAAGATAAAAGTAAATGTAAAATGAATGAAAAGAAAATAAGAAAAATTACATTGTAATATTTTATTTATCAAAGTTATATTACAATGAAACAATTATATATATATATATATATATATAGGTCTTTTGAGTTTTCCATTTATTTATGAGCATTTAATCAGTAACTGCTTTCAAAAAAATATAATATGCATTGAAGTATTATATTGATGTTCAGGGAATTCCGACAATAAAAACAAAATATATTATTCTTGTGTGTTATATAAATGAATAAGTTAAATAAATATCTGAGTTGGTTTTACTGTAATATTTCAATGCAAACCTAAATTTTGCTTACTGCATAAATCAAGTGTATCCATATGTTAGTGTTTTTTACACGGCTTTAAGCCCTTGCATTTATATATCTACAGATGATGTCTCATAATGTGTCAAATATGTACCATAACATCAAAAGATAGCAAATATTGAAAAATTATCCTTTCATGTATTTTTACTAAAATTTCAAACCTTGTTCCAAATTGTCATAATTTCTTTCTCTTTCTTTAACATATATGATCGGTACTTTTTATTGCATTGATTCCATCAAACTTCCAATGTATAGTATTTACTTCTATGTAATCATATAAACCTTCAGACCAGAAGTGAACTTTATGCCAAGTTTCAAATTATATGATCACATCATTTTACTCATCTTTAGTAAATTTCACAAATAAAGGTTTTATCAATCAATTCATGAATAGTAATCTATATTTACAAATCAGTTTTTCTGGATTTAAAAAATTGAAATGAAGACAAAAATACTATTATGAAGGAAAACTTCAAACTCTGTAAGACGTAAATTAAGATTTTTATGTGGAAGGTCAATAAAGTATCAATATGTTTTGAAAAAGTAAAAAAGAAGATATAGGTCTGGATGTGTATATAATTTTTATTCTAATCATTCAAACAAAGACACTTCCTCCAATACAATTTTAAATTTTAGTTGCACATTTGTGCAATATTAACTCTTTCCATGCATTCCAAAATCATATTGACAACCATCAATGTTTAAAAATAAAATTTAGATTTGTCAAAGTAAATGCCATTTATTTCTTATGCTAAAATTTATGATTAATACATTTTTGTGTGAGATGATTTTTTTTTTGTCTTGTCTATAATTTTGTTGTTCTGCATATATATATATATATATATATAGACACACACACTTATATACATAGATTGTCCAAATTTTTTGCTATTACAAAGTGGTTGATTATTTGCAAAGCAACATATTGCTTCAAGCTTCCACAACATATTGCTCAAGTTCAATTAAGAATTCATACCAAGGATTAGCATCACTAACCTTTTTTTCCATGCAACAGATGCTCTTGTTCACTAGTTGAAGGTCATCTCAAACCACAAACAATTCAATTTTACATAATTTTCCCCCATCTTGCATATGATGATAATAAAATACCAATGCAAGGTGGTGCAAGAAATCATTTTAGCTGTAATACCCATGACAACCCCAAAAGTTAGGAGTCTTTATACTTAGGGGACAAAATGAGAGATCACAACTTTTAAATCTTTTAATTGACTGAAATTTAGACTTCTCAAACCTAAACATGGCCTCTCACCTTGTCCCCTGAGTATAAAGGCCTCCTTATTTGTGTAAAGAGACCACAAGAATATCTGGGAAGAGACTATAATAAAAAGGTTGAGGGGGGGGTCTTGAATATGGGAACGGAGGACAGTGTGAAGACCATGGGGGTGGTGGACTTGGCTGGCTTGGTGGTGGATTACCGTCCTTGAGGTGGGGGGAGTGGCAGCAGCAGAATTGCATGGGATTTTATGACTGTAGTCATCAACTGTGGCAACGAAGACTGGCGCTCAGTTCAGAGGGGTATCCGAGATTACCGTCCAAAGCTGGTCAAACCAAACCACGATCTCATTCACTCCAGAGAATCTCCCTCGACAACAAGAGCTCAATCAATTCCAAAAACACCCCCCCACCAGTCTCCGCAATCTTACAGACCCCTCAGTACGTCGACAACTAAAGCAGCTCGCAGACTAAAGCAGTGAAACCCTAACTGTGAAGCCCTAAACAAATAAACCCTAATGAGAGAGCCTGGCTGGAGTAGCTGTGACCATCTTACAACCGGCACGCTGCCAGGGGGGGGGGTTTCTGAAAAATTCTGCGAGTTGGCCATGGTCTAGGGAGGGACGCCACCCACTGTCCCCTCACGGTATCTGAGGTGCCGAAATCGGCTTCAGATCCACAGACCAAAGTTGTGCAGATGGGGATGGAGGAATTCGGGACTTGGAACGGGTCCTGCCGCAGATTTCGTCTGAACCACAAAGGATGCAGTGATTGGATCCATCCAATGGTTAATCTCTCGTGTGTTTTCTAAATGCATTTCCACAGCTCCATTTGTTTTCTCCATTTCTTGGCACGAAAGGCTGCTGATGGCCGTGGCCCAGCAAAGCGGTCACTCTGACTACGGGTGTTGCTTTCTCGAGGGAATGTGTGTACACCGAGCCACGCACCCTCTTTCTGTGAATCAATAATACCATCCATCCCGGGATGCCTTTCCAAGTTTCGTACTTGTGGACATCGCAGAGAGGTTGCTGTCAGCACTATGGAGCCTTGGAAGAGAGCTGTGACTAGGAGTTCGTGCGATGGTCCCTTAAATCTTAATATTAATGCGGTATTCCATGATCTACTTACACCTGGACCTATGGCGATGAATCGAAGTTTATAACGCATACAAAAGCATTGTTGTAGGGTTGTGAGGTAAGACAATTAGGGGAAGGGTTAAGCTCTGTTGTGGGGAGATACAGTGTGGAGATCAGAATGACTGACTGATTGATTGATTGATTTGATTGAGTCCGAGCCCAACAGCCCAGTGGTAATGAAATTGCAATACGGTATTTTAAGGTCAGATTCCTATCAAACTAATTGGATGCTGTAGGAAAAGAGGTTGAATTTGAGTAATGAGTTTACGTCGTCTGAATGTCTTCTTGTCTGCTCGTCACTGCAGACCGTCGAACGGCCCAATCCAACCAATACAATGATGGATGGGCTTTCCAGGCAGTAAAAACGATGGCCAAATCAAAGCAGACATAAGTGGAGGATGGCTAACACGTGAGTAGTAATCAAATAGAATAATTGCGCGCATATGTTTCATTTTGAGAACTTGGGAGGTGGAACAGGGTCCAGGCTGGAGAGCTGGCAGACGGACAGAGGAGAGGCCTGGCAAAGAACAGCGCCCTGCAACTCCTTCGTCATCGTTGTCGTTCTCAGAAATTAGTTCTGTGCATTAACGTTGCTCCAATTGTGGTGTTTCACCAACAGTGCGGCGGTGAATCAGAAGACGTTCTTCCGGTTTTTCAGCCCATGCTGGATGCCCGTCGCTATCTATGTGCACCGTCACCTCAGCGGCTTGGCTTCTGGCGTCACAGTCCACCGGTACTTGCCCTACTGGAACAGTTCTCTTGGTTTTTGACAACCTCAACTCAGTTTGTTTTTGTGTTGTGGTGAGCTTTCTGAAAAGATGCCCTATTAGCATAAATGGGTGCCATCAGAGTGAACTGATTGAGGTCAAGTAAGAACTGGTTTGCGTATTCAGTTGTGGAGGTGGGAAACTGCAGCTTAGGAATGGGAGAGGATGTATGGTGCGGGATCTTGGTTTGGGTTTCGCCAAGACGTAGCTCAGAACTCACGATCTGAGCTGCTTCTGTGGACCATTTCCTGCAGCAGGTGTTCCAGATCTCCGTTAGGGCAATCTGTCCAGGTCGACAGATTGTTGGCTACAGGGTGTCGAGTGTGTTGTTGAGAGCAAAGACCGCGATTGAATCGGCAGTATGGTGGCGGTGGCGGGGAGGCAGGCTTTGGCTTTCGCACGTGTTGCCGCAGTGGTATTGCTGTGCATAACAGGATGGCAGTTAGGGAAGGGAAGTGGTGAGCTTGGGGTGAACTGGGGGACGATCTCTCACGACCCGCTCCCCAACAACATCGTGGTGAAGCTGCTACAGGATAATAATTTCGTCAAGGTAAAACTCTTCGATGCGGATCCAAATGTAATTGAGTCCATGCGGGGGACAAACCTAGAGGTTATGGTCGCAATCACTAATGACATGCTTGCGGCCATGGCTGCGGGAACCGACGCAGCGGCTGCTTGGGTTAAGCAGAACGTCACTGCGCACCTCGGCAGTGGTGGTGTCAATATAAAGTACGTGCTTTCTTTTACTCCTTTGCACTCTGTTGAACTGATTTCATGCTGACATGATACTCCTGAAGAGATCGTTCGGATTTCGAGTGGGTAGTACAGAACCAATAGAATTGAAGTCGTGGTCGGTGAGACGAACTTTGAGCGTGCATCTCTAATTTGAAGTCTGACGATTGAAGTTGGAACATTCTTCTCGTGGCAGGTATGTAGCAGTCGGGAACGAACCATTCTTGAACGGCTATAATGGGAAATTTACTGACGTGACATACCCAGCTCTGAAGAATGTGCAAGCAGCGCTAGCGGCAGCAGGGCTTGCGGAGACAGTGAAGGCCGTTGTGCCTTGTAATGCAGACATTTTGAGCAACAACCCTCTTCCGTCGCAACAAACATTTCGGACCGACCTCGCACCAATCATGTTGAACATTGCTCAAGCATTGAACAGCACAAAGTCTCCCTTCGTTGTTAACCTATATCCATTTCTGAGCTTGGTTCTTGGGACCAATTTCCCCATCGACTACGCATTCTTCTCGGGGTACAGTAATCCCATTGTGGACGGGTCGAAAACGTATGACAACGTCTTCGACGCTAGCTATGACGGTGTGGTGAGTGCCTTAGTCAACGCGGGCTACCCCAACATGGTGGTGAGTGTGGGCGAGATTGGCTGGCCGACAGACGGCAACACTTATGCCAACATAACCCTAGCTCAGAAATTCAACCAGCAGCTTGTGAATCACGTAGAGAGCGGGAAGGGCACGCCACTTCGCCCTGGCAAACTGGAAGTCTATGTCTTCAGTCTGCTCGATGAGAATGCGAAGAGCACGCTGCCGGGAAACTTTGAACGACATTGGGGTGTCTTCAATTTCGATGGATCCGTCAAGTACCTTCTCGACCTCACAGGTACTTCAATTTCTCCCTTTTCTCAGGCAGCTTACCAGCTGTCCAACAAAACTCGGATTCAAAGTTTTGTCATGTAAGTCACCCTGACAAAATGTTTGCGGGTACCTGCAGGTGGTGTAAGCGGCACTCAAACAAAGCTCATCGGAGCGCAGAATGTACCCTACTACCCGAGTCAATGGTGCGTGTTGAACCCCAACAAGGACTTGTCCACATTGCCAGCTAACCTCGACTACGCATGCTCTCGCGCCGACTGCACACCTTTGATGACTGGAGGATCCTGCAGCGGCTTGACATTGCAACAAAACGCGTCCTACGCCTTCAATCAGTACTACCAATTCAACAACCAGCTCAAGTCTGCGTGTGACTTCCAAGGCCTGGCCCAGGTGGTCACCACCGATCCGTCTGTCGGCTCCTGCAAATTCGTAATTGGGGTCTCGGAATCTTCCACCTCCACGCCTTCCGCACCTGGATCTGCTGGTCGCAGCGCCGCATCGACGTCGTCGCCTCTTCCCAGCTTGAGAATACTGATCTCCATCGCCGCTGCTGCCATTGTTGCGTCCCTTTCCCCCTAAACCATGTCGAAGTTTTGCTAGGAATGGTTCCGTTTTTTTTTTTTTTTTTTTTTTTTTTTTCCTTTTCCTTTTTCCATTTTCCCCTTCAAAATCTGTCAAGGACCTGAGATGGTGCCATCCCACTATTTTATTTTATTTTTATTTTTTCCTCTTTTTGGTCTTCGATTTTTGTTCTGGATCCCATTCAATTGATTGTAATGTATTTTATGCACCCAAGGTCTGTCGACGTTTTTATCAGCAGGAAGTTGATCCACCGTTATGAAGCTGAGCTTCTTCTAGTTCTGATCCTGATGTGAGCAATTTCTGTGGGTAGGAATTGTTCCACTTTACCCTTTTGAATATATTACAAAGTAGCAAATTAAAAAGTTGTGACGTGCTTTTGTACGATGTTTTTTTGGTTCCCTGTTTCACAAATTATGACCTATTTAAGGATTCCAAAAGCAGACTTATAAGTTCCCCTTGAATTTTCTGAATTAGTAATTCATAAAAAACTATCATTTCATGAAAGAATTGTGCTAATGAAGCAGTGATGAATGGTCTCAACAAAATATGAAGTAATTTTATGGTTAAGTTGGTGAGGTTATGATGGTTGCTAATAGTAGTAATAAGTTAAATCATGCATTAAAAATCATGTTGGTAGATGTGTTATAAACAATAGAATGTTATATGCTATTTGGTATGAGTGGCTATTCGATTTTTTTAAATATGTTAAATTGATTAAATAATATTGCATTTAAAAGGGTTTTTATCCTAGAAACCCAATTTAAAAAATTATAGTATAAAAGTGTCACAAAAGACTTTTGTTTGGTGAAGAAACTCATATTTGGAAATCTTTGTTTTTGGAGATAGCATTTAATAGGAAAGTATCATTAAAGGGACCAAATCATTCTTTTATGGTAATCAAAGGATTTAAAAGTTGAGTCCTCTTGCCTTCTTCTCTAAGCATAAAGACTTAATAATTTTACTAAAATTTTAATATAATTTAGACAATTTAATTATAAATTTTAGTAAAAAAAAACTTGAATGAAATTTTAGTTAAAAAAAACTAGTATAAAATGTGTCAAAAATAATTTTTTTCCAAAAAATCTTATCTGTGTTATATATGAAAGTCATTAATAAGCTCTTTGTGCTATTAAATTTGTGCTATACATAGACCAAAAATCCATCTAATTATTTGATAATTATAGAGGCTTTTGTAACTACTTTAAAATAAACCATTTTGGATGCCATTTGGTATATCAATCTAAAGATTGATGATAATCTAAATAATTAATTTCATAGATTTGAAATGTTCTTGGAATGAATCCACTTACTATTAATTTTCTAACCTTCAAAAGCAAAATTTACTAATTTTTATAAATATAATTAGAAAAAACTTGGTTCTTTGATTTGCTTCTCTTTGTTTTATATTATATTAATGTCACTAGTTGATCCTTGAATTGGATAGATGTTGTTACTAAAATATATATATATTTTTTTATGACAAATTTGTAAAATAATTCAAAGGTTCTCATGTACACTTATTAGTAATATATTTGCACCAATATTTAAAGTATTCCAATTTATTTTAGAATTGTCTATAAATAAAATACTCCTTTTATTTTAATTCAACAAGTGGTTGTAATAACTTTTTTAATGCCACAAAATTTAGTTTATAACCTTTGATGCAAAAATATAAGGAAAAAATAAAGATACTTTATATATAATAATAATTGTGACTAATATATAATTATATATATATATATATATATATATTAATAATAGATAGTTTAATTCTTTAGCAATTTAACATATCACAAGACCAATTGATTTTAATGTTACAATAAAATAATATTATTTGTTTTAAACTTTACACCTCTTCTAAATTATCTTTTTTATTTTTAGTTTTAAGCATATTAATTATCTTTTGACAAGTTTATGTAAATTTATATCTACAATAGTTACTATTAAAAAATAACAAATTAAACCCTCTTTACAATAAAAATCTTCTTTTTATATTTTAAGTATTTTTTAAAACTTCTGATCTTAAGATTAAAAATGCTTTAACATAACATCCTAGAAAGAAGAGCTAAGAAAGCCACGAAATTATTTATATATGCTTATAAAATTGATATTATTATTCTTTTTGCCATATACTTGAGTAATCTTACCAAAATACATATTTTTTGAATGATCTTAATTATTGATCTAAATTGTCCTAAACTACATATGAATTTTATGGATAACAAAGAAAAGAATAAAACATTATCAAATACTCCATAATCTTTTCAGAATTCAACAAAGACAGTCAATTCTATAAATAGAAAATAATTTTATTCTTAATATATAAGTAACAAAAACTTCGACGGAGCTCACTCTCCGTCATTTGAATTTACTCATGTATTGAAAGAAGACAGTTACTTATTATATAACAAGTTTACGATGGACATTTATTACTTGATAACATACAATTACTACGTTTTAAACGCTCTGGAGCTCATTTGAATGTTTGGTTACCATTCTACAGTGTGCCACAAAGAACATTATGTTGTAAAGTTTATGAACAGAGGTGCCGAAATGAGTTAATTCCTGATGCCTATCTGTACAATAGAAGAGCATGATACACATGAAAAAGGGTCTGTTCGCTTCTAGCAGGTGGGCAACCAGAAATGAGAGGATAGGATTTTAGAAAACTAAATTAGAAAGGAATAAGAAAAAAGAACAAAAAATAAGAAAATATATTTGCAGTGCTGAAGGACGGTCATGCTGCTAGCGGGGTTTAACGCCTTTACCCCACCCTTGATAGCTCCATAGGCTTCGTACGAATGTGTGGTACTCCCATGAGACATTGAACATAGCTATTGCTCCACTTACATCAATTGATGAATGTTCAGGTATTTTATCCACAGGTTCTTTGTGCTCGATGTCGACATAGCCAGTTTGGATTATATCAATAGCTTTTCTAGCACAGATTTTAACTGTCAACTCACTGAGTGACCAGCTGTTACGACTGATATACGCCAACTGTCACATATTCATAAGGTCCTCGTTTCGGTACATAGCCTAAAAATACTTATTCACACACATTTTTCAGCATCAACAAAACTGTTCCAAACTGCTACACAAGCTCAGATGCTCTCAATCTTCCAAATATGTACTTCAATTGGGGCACAAAAGGCAAGGCACTTCTTAAAACCATTATACAGCTCTCGGTATATAGCAACTTCTTCATGCTATGGTGAACCCTATACAGACTACAGCACATTAAAGTCCAAACGTGAGAGAGCCCAAACGTTTTGTGGAACCTTCACAGGCATACAGTCAGGGAAAACCTTATCATGCCTCGATATTTCAAATGCATCAGACACTGTGCGCATGCATCATCTCTCGGTACACCATGTCTATGAATTGCTCGTTCTGCACAACCATATCCTCAAATCAGCATTCAGTTCTAAGAAACGTAAACTCCCCAGTGAACTGAGGAAAGCAAATTCTTCCCAAGTAGAAAATATAAATAATAAATCAATTAATAAAAAAATAAACCCGTGCACTTGATAAGTACATGGTCATAAAACAGAGGATTTAAGTTTCCCCACAACATTCACAAGGAACATCCTGGCGACAAACATATCTATCTCAAAGCAACTGGCAGCTTTCAAAAGCTGCAGGAAATTTTACCTTGACCAGGCGATTAAGTGCTTCTCGAACTCCATCCCTGGTTATTGGTACACTGTACTGCATAGGTGGGGCAAGCGAAAGTGGAGGATTTGCAGGAGGAAAGGGTTGAAGCAATGGAGCGCCATGTGAAGGTTTTACAGGAGCTGTAGAAGAAACTGGAGGAGCACTAGAAGCGCTTGCGGCAATGGGTGCTGAGGTTAGAGGTGAAGGAACAAAGAAGGATGGCTTTATAAGGGTTGCACGAATCCCAGGAGTGGTATCAGGCGTGTCAAGGGCCGAAGATGGTGCTAAAGAAGTAGGGGGTAAAGCGGTTGATGGCGAGATTATAGATGGCATAGGCAATGGAGAATGAGAAGCTATTCCAGGAGCTGTACGCGATTGTAATGAATGAGCTGCAGGAGGACGAGACGCTGTTGTGGGAATAGCATCAGGTGTAGTGCTGCGCACTGTGTTATGCTGCACATTCACAACGATAGATTGAGTTGTATTAATAAAACGCAATGAAATTGCCAATGTATAACGGCTTCATTGGTACAAAACGAGTAACCTCAATCAAAGAGAACTTCATAGTCTACAGCAAATGACATAGGGAAAAGATGCATACGAAGAAACGCTCAAATGGCTCATCCTGTGTCTCAGGGAGAGCTGAGGATGCGAGAGGACCACGCTCCAATGGCCCTTCCAAGTGGGATGATGTTGGAACGGCCTCAAGTTCCGTAAACTCTGAGCTGTAAGAGACACATGTAATACAAGCTATTACTACTCGAGCTAGTAAAGCAAACATCATGAAATCACAATTGTAAAAGACGAAACAGGCAACCATAAATATAAAACCTCAATTTCGTACATTATCATGCACAATATCAAATTCAGGATAATTGCACAAGAAACTTGCATGTATGAACCAAGCAAAGAACCTTGGAGGTCAAGCGCCAAATTCAGCATGCCTAAAATACAACATCTAACAAGCTGCATGTCGGAACAAACTGATGGAAATACATGACCAGAACCTGACTGTAACCAGTCAAAACATAGGCCAAAACAAAATTGTTCTTCGTGCATATCCAGATCCGCTAATACAGCACAAATTTACAGTAAGAACAGACCTTGGAGGAGTCAACCTTGGTTTTGGGGGAGGTTTTGTGAAGGCGGTCAAGATCCTGATGCAGCACAATTTTGAAGCCCAAATAAGTCACAGAAACTTCATTAATTAGCCTCATACAACATGAAACTTCGTGCAATTTATATTGCATTCCCTGTGATGGTCCTATCCAGATAATGCAATCATTCTTTTCACAAACACAGACCACACGCGGGTAGCCATTTTCATCAACTAATTTGCTTCAGTTTCCAAAGGTGTACACCAATAGACGATGCCAGTTCTTAGTGCTAACATTGGGGGAAGGGGAAGGGGAAGGGGGAATCCATTTATATACTACGCCTAAACGAAATCCACGCCTGAATAGGACCATATTGCAAAAAACACCGATAGATATGCTGTAATTGTGTAGATAAACTGGCCTTCTACAAGGAGTTGTAGCAGCTCAACCTCAGAACTAAGACACTCCTGTAATGACTATCTTCGCCTAAACCTCTAAGTCAACAAAGAAGAAAAATAAGTGAGAGACGACGTCCACTAAGTGGTATCCAGGAAAAACTTAACCGAAGACAGACCTACACGTAGTGAGATTACCTCTGGAAAAGGTTAGCAACATCTTCACACTCCCGCGCAGTATAAAACCAGATAGCATTTGTTTCCTGATTGGCATTGCGGTACAGAATGTACGGAGTTTGTACCTCGTACTCAAAATTACCCAATAGATTCTCCACCAAATTATCTGCCCACAAGTCGACAAACCAGAAAAGGGTTACAGCGCAGTTACGGGACCTTCCAAATTTATTTAAATGAGGGGCAATCTCCACTACACTACTCATACGACTTTGGTACATCGGCTACCTATGGTCTGAAAGTAACTTTCCTCTATCCAATGTGGATATCATATCTCAGGCAACATATCAATATACTGAAACCAACCTACAAGCCAGCATGTGTTCACAACTTGTGTTCTCACATTTGATAATCAGGATGTAAAGCAACAGCCCACAGTCTAACAAAAAACGAATGCATTCCAAAATCTTTTCCACTTGTACTCCTGTAAAAACTTACCTGTACTTCGTCGATTCATCACTATGAACTGGAACCGTGGCTGGGTTCGCCTGCAATAAAGATCTTTACACATCACAGACGAGCTCACAAAAATGACCTAGCGAGACAACACCATAATACGAAACCAAAACATGCTACAGCTGAGTACTGAATCCTCACCTTTTCACTACAAAAAGTGAACCCTCCACTTCCCTGCGACTCTGAAATCAAACATAGAGGAGAAATTATCAATGCATAGACTGACATCTACTGTAATTCAAACCTAGAAGGATTGATCATCCAGTAGAAAATGATCCACGCAGATTATCGCGTTTCAGACCATACCAGACTCCTCGTGCTTTTGCTAACAATGACAATCTAACCATCTACTCCACACTCTGACGCAGTACAACGCGCCACGTACGCTCAGAACCCTAACAAGTCCATTCTGCTGCATATGCAGCATCCCGACACACCACACACAGGCATACTCACTGTGCAAAGCCCTCTGAAGATGGATACCACATAGACATGGCTTCAACGCTCGGGCAAACATAGGAATCCCATGTTTCTGTGCTAGATTTCTTCAAAGCATCCGCACCTGACTAGGTCAACACACTAATCAACCTACCATCTGCACACCCTACCCAACACGGACAATAGTGCTAGATCACCTCCTTCAAAACCCGCGGCCTATTCAGTGATTACACACCATCTTCCATTTTTGAAGCCATCGCCAATCATCAACTCTCTAACCCGCAGAGCGACCTCTGCTCCCACTCCACCCATCCAGATTTCGTCCCATGAATAAAACGCCCCTCCAGCAAAGATAACACAAGCACAACACAGCATCTAGTCCTAAATCCCTCCACAAAACCTGCTCCGCTACCATCCCTGCAAACCCAGAAACCGCAACGTACCCATTGGTTGGAATCCGAATTGAACTGGTAGAAGGTGACATGAGCGGCAGTGGTCAAGATATCCTCCACATGCCGGTCCGTCCGCTGCAAGACAGTGAGATTAAGCTCCTTGGTGCTGTTCTGGTCGAGCTGCGGGGGCAGAGGCTTCCCATTCTGTGCCATCGCTAACTGCTCTCACTCCACCTACCGTCTTAAACACCACAACCAACAATCTGCAAATAAAACGGCCAACCCTCTCCACTCCAACGCTTCCTCCTCTCACGCTCCCGCTCCTCGCTCCACTCCAACACTACAACTCCAACACCTCTACGCAAAATCACAACCTCCACGGCTTCCACCCCTGGTCCGACTCTTAACATTTAATTTCCTGAATTGAACGATACTCCACAAACTGATCCTAATCGAACAACACAAAACCGTAAGACGATGTCGTTAAGGAACACGTTGGTGTAGTAAACAGGAGATACAGGGAAGCGAGCAAGCGAGGAAAGATTCAAACGCGAGAGTGAGAGAGCGAGAAGGCGAGCAAAGCTGGCTGAGCAAGGAAGGGAAGGGAAGGACTTGCGCAAAGAATTCTTGGTCTCGCAAGTCTGGCGAGCGAGGGGGAGACTTGGACCTGGACTTGGGAGCCGGCTTCCAATGCTGGACTGGCAGAGGAAGAAAAAATCATCCCTCTCCTCATCTGCATATTACTATAATAAATACTCCTTATAATCATACTTTATGCTTCAATCACTATCCATAACCCACATTCTCATTGCTTATGTTTGTATCTATAAATAAATGCTTGTTCCCAACTGGAGTGTATTACAAGATTGTGGGATGTTGGGATATTTTAGCAAGGAGAAGGAGTGAGGGAGGGTGCTATATCTTAATATAAAAGAGAGCCAGTAATAGTGGAGTTTTGTGAGGGGAATGTTTTAGAGGGGATGGTTTTGTTTTGTTAGTTGTTTTTTTGATAAGGTTGTTAGCTGAATTAGGTGTGAATAAGATTGTTTGTTGAGTGAGTGTCCTTGGAATAAGTCTCTCTTGAGCAAAAATATGCTTGGTCATGTATTCTGATGGATGGTATGTGGTACATCAACTAGGTGTTACTTTCATATATATATATATATATATATATATATGCACCTCTTAATATGTGGTTGAATTTTTATTTTGACCATACTGTAAAATAATATTTGTGCCACCTTTAATACTAAACAAAACCATAAAAAAGAAAAATAATAACTTGATAAAAATTCACCAGTTTTATTTTTCTTCAAATATTCAAGTTTCAGATTATTTTTTGAGTTTATTTGTTCCTAATTTGTATCCAATCTTGTCATTAATCAAATATATTTATGCTTTATTAATTCATTTTTAAAATTTTCTTAAAATTTTAGCAACACTATTTATTTTAAACAATTTCTTTTATTTTTCAAAAAGTACATAGATTCTTCTAATTATTGAAGAATAAAATTGCATCATAGAAATTATAAATTATGCATTATTGAAGTAGTTTTTTATGTTTTTTATATTGGTATTGTTTTTTTAAAAAAATTATCTATCTTTTAAAAAATAACATATTGTCTTGGAGGTTGTAGATTATTTTGAAAAAAAATTATGTTAAAAATTTGATTAAAGAAAACAGACCATCTTTCTTTTAAGAATGTTAGAGCATTCTTGAAGAAATAGATTATATTCTTCTATATTGATATTTTTCATCTAATTTGGTACTAATAAATTAAAATATTATTTTTTTGGTATTATTATGAATATGCATGTAAACAAATGTTATTGCTTTGAAAAGCTTGGAAGTATTTATAAAAGAAAGATGTAATATCCAAGTCAATGTTATTTTAATTTTAAATTCTAAAAATATTTTATATTAGTAATTGCAATAATTAAAAGAATTAAAATTGATAAAGGGAAAAAAAACAAGAAGAATAAAGACTTAAGTTGTTTTTATGAATGCATTTGACTTAACAAAGATTGAATCTAAATTTGATACATCAAAAGATTTTGATAAAATATTTATATTTTTAAAGATTTGTTCAATAAAAAAAAAATTCTTTAAAATAAATGCTTTAAAATAAATGCTTAATCTAATGTGTTAATTAATTTTAATTGGTACTAAAATACATATACTTGTATAAATATTAAAGAAAAGTTATAATTTTTTTAGAAAATTTTAAATTTTAAAAATAAACTAAATAGCTTATAAAGTTTAGTTAGAATTTTTAGTTTTTTCAGTTTTCAGTTTTGTTTTTTTTATAAAGATAAGAATAAAAAAATACATATTAAAAAAATAATAGTTATATATAATTAAAATTAGTTATATAGAAATAAAAATAAAAACTAATAAGAGATTTATTTATAAGATAAAAATATATTAGAATTAATATTGTTAAATATAAAAAATTCAAAAAGTCTTGAATTAAGAACAGAGTGTAAAAAAGACATATACAAGAATAATAAGAATTTAAATCTTATGTTTATATATACTAATTGATAAGAAGATAATTTATTTATTTATTTTAAGAACCACAAGAATTGCAAGCCAAGTGTCTGATCTATTAAAATACTTTTGTAATAACTTATTACATGTAGAAATCTTCTATGAGAAGTTTCATTAGTTATATGACAAATCTAAAATTACTAGCAAATCTAATTTGCATCTGCAAAACTTCTTTGTTATTTTTTAAGGAATACATTATTTATATAACTTATTTCTACTTACTTCTATTTACTTAAGTAATATAGGTATCCATAACAATACTTCCTTCTCCTTATGTTAAGAATAAGTTTTTAAAGAAGTATACAATTCTAATTTAATTGACAAATTGATAAAATCTAAGATTTTTCAAATAGAATTTTTCACAAATACTAATCTATAATTTACACAAAGGTGATTAATATGTCTATTAAACCATTGACAAGGACATATATCCTAGTAATAGAACCACCTAGTTATATAATTATTACCAAGTCTCAAGGACAATAACTGAATGAAGTCAAATAAACAAGTGAGACCTCTCTCAAAAAAATAAATATAAAGACGTATATATATTAAAAAGAAACTGGAATGGCTAATGCCAAAAGACAAGAAAACTGTGGTAATCTCTTGAACTAGGATCGAAACAAAGAAGTAGGAAGTTGACAAGAGTGAAGAAGGCTTCACTCTTGTCTCTATTTATACTTATCTACTTAAGAGCTAAGTGGCGACGTTCTATAGGACCTCCAACACGTGTCCAATTTACAAGACACGTGTCCAAGTTGCAAGACACGTGTCGAACTTGCAGGGCAAGTTTCCTATATGTTTGCCACGTATTTAGCTTGGTCTTCAAGCTACCAACATGTGCGACATGTGGCTAACTTATTCACCAAGTTTCTAATCCAAAAGTCTACTATGGACACTTATAAAGTCAAAGCAGCGTCTATGAAGTTTCTAGGAAGTTTCTCTAAAGATATTATGGAATTAATCTGCTTTTACCTTCTTTTATCTAGTTCTCTCTTTTACCTTCTTTTATCTAGTTCTCTCTGATCATATAAGTAACTATGTATATGTCCGTGACATTAATTGAACAATAGAAGGAAGTTAGTTGAATATAATTTGAGATAAAACTTAGAAATGTAACAAATCAAGTAAATAAAATAAAATAAAATAATAGATAAAAATTGATAGAATAATAATAAAAAAAAAAGCTACTAAATGAAACAAGATGCTACTAAATATATATATTGAAAGAAGATGGCAATAGCAACATATTTTCTAATAATGATACATTATAAAGCACTAAGATTAATACAAAGCTAATTGATAAATGCTAAGTCATCAATTACATAATGGTAGAAGAAATTTTAAATTTTATTTAATTTAGTTAGAGGCTAAAAACCATTAATGATAGAAAGTGATACCAAAGATCAATCTATTCAACCATCATACTAAAAGAAAAAAATATTAAAAGATATAATTATACTTAATCATTTAGAATATAATATTCTTAGGTTTAGATTGCTTTAAAATAAAATAAGTACGTAGAATTTAAAGAGAAGGAAGGTGATGACAAGCAAGACATAAGTGACATGGCAAAAAAAAAGCACAAGTTAAAGGAGTGAAAGTAATACCACCAAAAACCAACATAAGAAGACAAAACCTTAGTACCATAGCAAATTTATCACTTGAATCAACAATCAAAAAATCTAGAGATATTACCAAATAACATATCTAATGTTAAAAGGAATTAGATGCCATACTATTGATTAGCATTAGAAAAGAATTAAAAGACTATTAAGAAGAGAATTATATGAATGTTGATTTATTATTTCACATCATTTTTTCTAAGTGGCATAAATCAAAACACTATAAAGAAGCAAGAAGAGCGTGATTGAAGTTATTCTATTCAATAAAATAACCAAGATTTTGATTTAATCTAATAAATTTTTTTATAGAAAGATATTGATACTAAAAGAAAAAGAAAAATAACATAAAAAATTATACAATTGTAATACTATTATATCATATGGATTGAAGAAATCTTTTGTCATTATTGATTGAATCTTTAAGTTGGTACTTTAGTTTGAAAGCATGGATATGCAAGTTCCTAACAACAACGAATAAAAACATATTGAATATCATTACTAAGATAAATAAGAATTATTTATCTTAGGCATTATAATTAAAGATTATACAAAAGCATATAAGTTAATTTAGCAACTTCAACAAAGTTGACATATTTCAAGGAAAATATTATTATATATTAATAAAAACTTTTGTTATATTAATAGTTTTTACATGACAATATAACTACTTAGGAGATATCATAACAACCAAAAAATAGCCAATTAAGGAGCCTCAAAGATCCTATAAAAAGAAGACCAAGATAAATTGTGAATTTTAAATAAAAAAAGAGACTCAAGCATTTTTAAGACAAAAATGTTCTAAGAGTAGACAATGAAAGGAGCCTAGAAAGCATATAGGTTGTAAGAAAGAAAGAACAATATTGTCAAGGTGTTAAATACTTATACAATAGTAAAAGTGTTGCTACAAGAAATATTAATTTTAAAATCAGCAATTCTATAGGGGTTAAGAAAAAATCTATTATGGTAGAAGAAGACTTATCATCAATACACCTTAAAGAAAGAAAGAAAAAAGAAAAAAAAGAAAAAAAAGAAAGAAAAAAAAAATGCAAATTCTATAGTAATATAGACATAAGATTATTTATGCATATATTATAGATATAATATATATATTCACATATTATCTATATGTATTAAAAGATATAATTTATAAAGCCAAAATTATCTTAAATTCTACCTTAATGATAATAAAAACAAAAAAATAAAACAAAAGAAACAAACAAAATCAAATTCTAAGAAAAAATTTATAAGAAAAAAATCAAGAAAGAATCATAAAAGATTATTTATTTGCCTCATTGTATCAAATAGAGGCATTTGAATATAGACACACAAATAAGTATAATTTTTATTATTTGAAATAAATTCATTTAGAAAGTAATTTCAAAGATACAAAATAAATTAAAGATGAAAATAGATTCTTTAAAAAATGCTACTACAACTAGACTTTGTTGAAACAAGAAGCAATTAAATAAAGAGGTAGATAGTACACAAGAATATTATTGCAGATGAAAAAAACTAAATTAAGCCAAAGATGTAGTTTTGTAGAAAATAACACCAACAAAGTTAAGTTAGTAAAGATATCAAACTTGAAAAGAAATTTGAATACATGATTGCAATTGAGTCTAAATTCTAAAGAAGGATTGGAAATTAAAAGAAGCCAATTGGAATGAAGAGCAAAAATAATCTTATAAGCATATCAATGTCTTAGAATAGAAAAAATGAGCTTTTACAATAAACTACGAAAATTGCACATAAAGACAAATGTCTTATATTCTGGAGTCATAGAACAACTTGGTTGAACTTAAAAAAATGTGTATATATATATATATATATATATATATATGAAGTGAATAAAAAGTGGTTATAAAGGCATTATAATATAATAAAGAAATGGTTGAAAGAGATTAGGTTTGATGTTATTGTTTTAGTAAATTCTTAAGAATGTAGCAATATATTAAAGAATATTTTTTATTTGACTTCTTATATTTCTATTTGATCAACAAAATATAAATAAATAAATAAAAGATTTTTTATTTAATTTTTAATCAAACAAGATAATATATATATTTATAATTTTATTAAAAGGAATATTTATTTATATTTATAATATATTCTTATATTTTTGTGTATCAAATAAAAGCTTAATTTCTAAAAGTCTTAATAGATATATTAATTCACAAAACCATTAATTGCACTTATATATATATATATATATATATATATATATATATATATATTTAATTAAAGAAATATTAGATTATTTTAATTAAAATAAGTGGTGTTTTATTCTTGGAGAAATATAACTAATTCTTTTAAATAGATTAAGTAACAACAATGTATTAAAGATCAAAACAAAGAAATTATAAAAAAAGATGTTAGAAATTATAAAGAGAATTATAAAAAAAAAAAAATTATACGACTAATTGAAGAGATTGATAAATAACAAATAGTACTAAAATTTATTCTTAATAATACATTGAACAAGATATTGACAAATTTGGTTGAGCTGAATAATATAAACACTAATTAGTATCCAACATTCTAATATAAGAGATAATAAAGATTAATAATAATTAGTTAAAGTTAAAAGATTCTTATATATTTAATATCTGATATTATAATATTTTTAATTCTATAATATAATAACTATATATATATATATATATATATATATATATATATATAATTTTAATTTCTTTATAAATTGAATTTAATTGTTATTAAGAAGATTGTAGCTTCTTGTTATTGTATGTCTTTGTATGAATATGAAATCTAGTTAGCTCTTATTTATCTCTATTAATACTTCTACTTCTCAAAATTAATACTTATAATATATAAATATTTGGTTTTTACTCTTAATATATTTATATTGATAATTTTTACTTTGTACTTTTATAATTCAATATAAATGTAAAAAATACAATAAAAATACTTTCATTTGATCTTTAATTATTAAATTTTTTACATATTAATTTTTATAGTCTCTTTAGTTTTATGTTGTTGTTGTTTTTTTTTTTTTTTTTTTTTTTTTTTTTTTTTTTTAATTGATTTATTAGTCTTTTCTTACAATCTATCTTAAGTTACTTTTTAAAGTATAAATTTTTGATCAAAAGTCTTATAATCTTAAAAAATTTTAAATATAAGAATAAATAATTTTAAATTTTAAATAAAAATTTTATAACCATATCTTTTGTATATATTAGGAGTTGATCCACTAAAATTGCTATTCTTAGATTGGAAGAATGTTAGATGTTTTTAAATTTAATCATGTTAAACTTAGATTTTTCCTAGCCATTGATTCAATAAACTTAAAAATCAAGTTAATACTATCTTTTCTTAATTAATTAATTATAGTTATTAACTAATTTGCTGTATATAACCTATTCTCACTTGATTGTATTTTTTTGTGTTAGAAAACTATTGTAGGTTGATGTAGTTGACACATCATGCTTCTTCAAATATACTTGCTTATATAACAAACCTTTATTCTAATAAGAAAAAAATATCTCTCTTCTATTGTTCAAATTTCTTTCTAATGTCTCTTTTTGGTCTAAAGAAAATACTCCACATACAATCAAAGACTAGATCTTACCATTTAATCTAATAAAAAGCTATTTTATCTAATCTTATTATATTTGGTGTGTCCAAATTCTTATACTTATCAACTTAATAATTGGTCATTAATTAATAAAACTAATATATGAATCAAAAACTTATATATAAATATTAATTTAATTTCATACTTTAAATAATATTAAATACACACAAATTTATATATTAAATTCTAAGCTATGCATATTACAACACTATTAATTGGATAAATTGTGCTTGCTATCTTTGTATTCTATGCTATAAGTAAAATATTTGCTTAGCAAAACTTAATTCTAATAATAAAAATGAGATTTTATATGTAAAGATATAATTGTTTTGATTTTAAAAAGAAAAACAAAACAAAATATAATATAAGAAATCATCAATAATCGTTATTTATATTCTATTTTTTAATATAAAATTTTAAATAGCTAAAAATAGAATTTATTAGATATATTATTTTACAAATACAATATAAAATTTTAATGTAAATTGTAACAAAGAGATACTTAAATAGATTTTTTAACAATTTGTAATTTGTTTTGATATAAAATAATTAAGATTCTTATAAGGTTTAGAAGTTATAACTAAATTAAAAGTATCTTATAGATAATGATATAATTTTTGAATATAAATCTATATTTAATAATATATATTTTTTATAAATTTTTTATTTAATCTTTTTCAAAATAATTAATAAAAATAAAAATAAAGAGATATATTTTTTATTTTATAATATTTTTAATATTATTATATATAATATAAAATTAGATGAATTTTTTGGTATAAAAGAAGGTTTTATGAAGTTTAAAAAAATCACATAAGAGTTAAGATGGCTTTATTAATAAAACTTAAAATTTTGCTTCTACATTTTTATAAGTCAATTGTATAAGTAAAAAAACTTTTTAAGATTATATTATAAATATAATATTTTATTTATAAATACTTATAATATACAATAAATATATTCTATTCTATTTTTATACTATAATAATAAAATATTTTAAAACTTTTAAAAATAAAAATTACTTATAAAATATTGAAAAATAAGCAAATTACTTGTAAATGCAAAAGACACCACATTATATTTAAAATATCTAAACTAAGTCTTTTGACTCTATACATTTTTTAGTGTATATTAGATTGTATAATATGTATATAATCTACTGATGAATAGATCTTGGTTTAAATTAATTGATTAAGAAGCTAAGATGTTATAAATAAATGTTATTAGTTTTAGATAGTTTATTTTTTGACATTGCAATAATATATACATATTGGCAATGATTTTACTTTTGTCTTTACAACTAATATTAATACACTTGCAAGAAATTTAAATTATTTAACAAAATCATTTGCAAGATTTTTATTAATTTAATCTTTAAACATCCAACTTATTATGAAACACAATATAGATTGGTCCTAGTGATAGTTGAATTATCTCTTGATGGTTAATAGAAAAATTACAAGAATAATGTTTAGATATAATTTCAACTTATATTTCTTAAAAAAAAATCTTAAATAATATTATCATTCTATAGAATGTATTTTTTATCAAAGTTTAATGACCAATTTTTGGTTTTTGATCAATCTTTAGAAATTAGATCTAATATTAAGATTTCAAAAAATATATGTGTATTTTTTTAAAAAATAGATATGATAATATTTCTATACTATTCTGTAACAAAAAAATCACTTGAGATGATATAGATTTTTAAAAATTCTACCTTCTTTATATCTTCATAACCAATTAATCTAAACATTTGTTATAATAGCAAATAAGATTGATGTCTTGCAAAGATGATTTTTTTATATTTTTTTAAAAAAAATTTTATATATTTTTTTTAATTTTTTGCTAATTCTACCATTTTAATGAAATCTTTGAAATATTAATAATCATTATATAAGCACCATAAATATATAAAAAATAACAGTACAAAATTTGTAGCTAATATCAATTTAAAGTATAATAATTTGTAATCATTAAATTTTTTATGCTAAAAAATATTTTTTATCAAGCTTTTAGAAATATAAATCTATTTAAAGTTATTGAAAGATAATTAATACATGTATAAATAGGATTATTAATTATTAATTTATTAAATACAAAAGAAGTATTAAAGAGTTTAGAGATATATTATCCATTCTTTTTATATAGGTCAATTAATAAGAAGGCCTTGTAAAGGTTTTTAAAAATAAAAAAACTTAATAAATAAGTACCTAAGTTGTGGGGTGCTTGTTTAATAATTTTTAGATTCAAAAACTTTGAAAAAAAGTTTCTATAGCCACATGGTGGATAAAAAATATTAATAAATCTATTCTACATCTAAAAATAAATTCTACCATATATTTTTAAATTTTATTTATCTAATCTATTTTTAATTATTTTATTAACTTATAATAATTATTTAAGTAATGTAAATATTTTCTAATAACAATTTGATCTTTTATAATTATAAGTTAAACTAATAACTAAGTTTTTAAAAATAATTTTAAGATTTAAATTTAATATTTAAAATTTTAAATAATTAGCCATCTAAATATATTTAGTAATCCCATTCACACTTATTGATGTGCTAATATATTTCTATAGTAAAGTTATCTTAAAAAAACTATATCCCTATATTACTACATAAGTATATTCATAGTACTTATAGCCCTCAAATGAGGTGGTACAGAAGACTTACAACCTCATACTCATGCTAAATAATAGATGGCATGTTGTTACAAGTTAGGTCTACTATTTTGTACTTTTAGCCTCCTACAAGACTTCTAGAACTTGTATAAACTTCTTTATATCTTAATTCAAAGTTCAACTACTTTTGACAATGAAAATATTATTTATATCAATTATGCTCACATATATATATATATATATATATAGGTTTCTAAGTAAAATAGACTTGAAACAAGAAGGGGTTGACTTGGAATAATGATTAAACATGTAAGTGACATGTACAAATCATGTTAAAGTAATTTTCATCCAGGCTCTGAGAATGAAAAAAGGGAAATAACAACATATTAAAAAAAAAAAAAAAAAAAAAAAAAAATGAAACCTGAATATCCAACATAATTATTGTTCAAATTCTAATAAAGATTCAGTAGAAGTGCTTGACAACTCTAGGGGTGCATCACAACGCCCACTGGGATCCGGGAATTTGATGCTGTTCCCAACCTTAATTTTGAAGGGTCCCAGGCAGCACTTACCGGGTTAGACAAAGGCCCAGGCCCACCGATGACGCCAGTGTCCCGAAGCGGACCAATACCAGCCCTCCAGGCGTTTAAACCCCACCAATGTGATGAGTGGCGGCCGTGAGATCCGGATATTAGTAGAAACAGATCCGAGTGTCGATCAACTCGGGGTGATCCTGAGCGACGGTTCTGGTCGGAATCGGAGGGGCGTAAGTAAGAAAAACGTGTTCGGGGGGCAGAAAGGTCGTCTTGAAAGCACCACAGAGGGCATCTCGTGCTAACCTAGCGAAGAATGGACTCGGCTTGGCTCTTTCTGTTTGCTGCTAGTTGCTCCTCGGGCTGTGCTTCAGTCAGAGGGGACTACAGTCAAGCCTCTTGAGCATTTTCAGATCCAGGGTCTTGGCAAGTGTCGCGATCAGGCCCAGTTAGAGGTTCCGAAGCTGTGGCACTGTAACACGTTTGCTCCGCAACTCGATTCTGTTTTTGTTCCGGTTCAGGGTTTTTCTCAACTCCGGTGATGGTTCGGTAAGTGCGCCTGGTTCTTCTTCTTAGTTTTCTCACGTGGTTTCTCTCGTTCTGAGGTGCTATAACATTCGTGTTTTGTTTAGTATTTTGGGCTTTCATTTGCGTGAGGTTTGCGGAAGAGTGTGGGAGTGGAGGAGAATTCGAGATTTTCGAACTGTTTTGCGGTAGTCATAGCACGTGGTATTTGGAACTTAATATTATTCGCGTGGCGCAATCATTGGTGTCGATCCATGTTTGAAACGAGGATCTGGGTTGGCAAGCCTTTTGCTACGGTTGATTGCCCATCGGTACTCTCAGTTTTGTTCGCGATAGAAGTTAAGTGCTGGAAAGCAAGTTTTTAAACGATTTTTACAAGAGGGATAGATGCGTAGTCTTTCAAGAGAAGGATTGTAGTACATCTCCAATATAAAATCACAAGGTTTACATCTGTTCCACTAGACTGGTCAACCTAGATCGTGATCAACACCATCCTACACTCCTCGTTACATCATCCAACGTAGAGCTGTATAACTGCAGCGTCAGCAGTAATAGTTCCATACGAGTGCTTCTCCCTTCACCCAATCTCATGTCTCTCGCAATCGGTAAACTATCCCTACATCCACTCACAAGATTCCAACGCAAGAAACCACTAGATGATAGATACGCTTCTCCCAGCAACGTAATCGAGAGAAGCATTCTCCGCCTGGCATTATGCACTCTCATTTAGCGCATGATCAACCGTATGAGAGAAATGCCACTCCATGTATAAGTGAGAAACGTCACATGTGCAACCAAACCTCCAAAAACTTCCCAGCATTACTAATGTGCAAAATCAGAACATCCAATAGGCCATCTTTCGAAACACCCTCTTCATTAACATAGAAGAATCAAGAATTCTCGGAGCGACATTGAAATCTAGTCAACCTTCAATAACAAAAAAGATGAAAACAGCTTCAGTATGATTCAGTTCAACATATACTTTGCCGGTTGACATGCGCGGTGAGGCAGCTGCTGACAAACAGGCGTTGTGGAATTTCAGGTGTGCAGCAGCATGTGACGTGTAGCCTCGGTTGAGCACCAACTGCGCCAGTCCCAAGTTGTGGGAACCGGTGCGAAGCATTTCCAAGCTACCGCAGCCTGTAGGGGTTGAGAAGATGCAGTCGGCCGTGGAGAAGGCTCAGGAAGTCATGAAGGAGCAGGACGGAGAGCTGGACGCAGCGGGCGCCGGTAAGGGTTGTCGGATGTGCTTGGAGGTCGTGCTTCGTAGGGCATTTTGGGGCTGGGTGTGACAATGTGGTGCGCGGGGATGCTGAGTGGTGTTTTGGCTGCGCAGGCGCTGCGGCGGAGAAGCAGTCGACGGCGGATGCGGATGCCATCCTCCCCGAGGAGGCGGTGACGAAGGGCAATGGCAAGATCGGTGGAGAGGCGGGCGAAGGTGGCGCTGTTGTGGAGGCCGAGAACGGAGTGGCGGACTTGGAGAAGGCGGTAGCGGCGGCGTCGACGGATTGGGACAATGCGCCTGCGGTCGGGTGGGCGAGCGCAGAGGCTCCCGAGGGCGCGGGCGTGGGCGCAGGCGCGGAGGGTGGCGCTCCGGGGGCGGAGGCATTGGCAGGTGCGGAGTCTGGCGTTCTGGGTGGCGCTCCCGCGGAGAAACCACCGCTGCAGGTGTACAACTTCTACATGGTGAGGGTCCCCAGACCCGCGGACAAGCAAGGGAGGGTGGAGATATCGTCGGCCGAGCAGCAGTTGCAGGACAAGACGGATGCACGCAACGCGCACAACAGCACGGTGCAGGCTGCGAGGGTGAAGCGGAACGAGGCGTTCGAGAGGCTGAAGGCGGCCCGGCAGGTGGAGCGGGACTGGTTGACGCAGGTGCGCGCGAAGCAGGACGAGATGAAGCCGCTGAGGGACAGCCTGCGGAAGTTGAGGGAGGCGGGGCGGGAGGTGCGAGAGAAGAGCCGGGACATGCCGACGTCGGAGGAGGAGCTGGACCACAGGGTGGCGTCTCTGGAGTGGAGGATCCAGCACGAGAGCATCCCGTTGAAGGAGGAGAAGCAGCTGATGAGGGAGATCAAGGCGCTGCAGGCATCGCGCGAGGCGGTGCGCGCGAACGCGTCCCTGTTCGCGCAAGTGCAGGACGCTCTGGGGCAGCGGGACGAGCTGGAGGGCGCGCTGAAGCCATTGGACGCGGAGTACAAGAAGCTGGACCTGGAGTTGAACGCGGCGAAGAAGGTGCGGGAGCAGGCGGAGAAGGAGTACGAGCAGGCGAACAGCGCCCTGAGCGCCGTGCAGGACAAGCTGCAGTCGGCGAACGACAAGAGGCAGGAGGCTTACGTGCACAAGAAATCGCTGAAGGAGCAGGAGTATATGCGGATGAAGGACTTTTACGACAACAAGAGGGACATCCAGGAGGCGAAGATGCTGGCGAACAAGCCGAACAACAGGAAGGAGGTGGAGGAGTATTGCAATGCGCAGGTGGAGCGGATGCTGGGGGTGTGGAACACGGACGAGGAGTGGCGAAGGAACTACGTGAAGGACAACGAGTGGAGCACGGTTCGGCGGTTCGGGACGTTGGATGGGCGGGGTCTGGCGCCGGACGAGGCACGGCCGATGGTGGGCGGGCACGGGGACGGATTGTCGGCAGCGGGGCCTGGATCGTCACAACAGAGCGGAGGGCGAGGAGGCGGGAGCGGGCAGCGAGAGGGGGTGGCAGCGAAGGGCGAGAAGGAGGAGGAGGAGACGGGTTTCAGTGCCGCTGCGGCGGTGGAGGAGAAGGAGAAGGAGAAGGGTGGGGCGAAGCGGGAGCGAGAGGCGGCGAAGGAGGCGGGGTCGAGTCCCGCGGCGGTGGTGGAGGCAGTGAAGCCGAAGTCGAAGGAGGAGCTGGAGCGGGAGGCCGCGGAGCTGAAGGAGCAGAGGAGGGCGGTGGAGATGGCGAAGGCGAAGGAGGCCGAGGAGCGGAAGAGGCGTCTGGCGGAGAAGGCACAGGCGAAGGCCGTGGCCCGGGCGCAGAAGGAGGCGGAGAAGAAGGAGAAGGAGCGGGAGAGGAAGGCGCTGAAGAAGGCGGCAGCAGTGGCTCCCGTGGAGTCGGAGAGCGCGTCGGACACAGCTCCCGGCGCGGAGAGCAATGGGAATGAGAATGGGAATGCGGGAGAGAGCGAGGAGCCGGTGGCAGAGGTGAGGGTGAGCTCGAGCCAGCGCAGGCGCGGGGTGACGAACGCAAGCAAGGCGGCAGCGAGGGTGGCAAGGGCGAAGGTGGCGATGCCTCCGGCGCGGGCGAAGAAGCAGAAGGTGCTGGGGATGCCGGTGCAGTGGGCGGTGGGAGCAGCAGCAGGAGTAGGAGCAGTTTTGGTGGCGGTGTTAGTGTATTTGATTTTGTGGAGGAGTAGGACGTCAGGGGCGGGCGGTTTCGAGGAGGGAGCGAGGTTCAAGGCGAGGCCGGAGGCGTCGTCTCAGAGCTTTTAGGAGGGTAGGTCTCGGTGGGGGTGGGCGTGCTCGAGGGTGTCGGTGAAGCTGACAAGGGTGGGGTCGGAGAAGGCCCGTGCTTGTGCTCTCATTTGAAAGTCCCGCTGTTCGCTCCGCGGAGAGTTGCAGTAAACGTACGTAGTTTGGTTTCGATGGAATGCAGCGTCGCACATTGGATGCAGTGGATGTTGGTTTGGTTGTGTGAGTGGGCGGAGGTTTGGGATGCGTTTGAACGCAAATGCGTGTGTTTGTGGGGTGCTTGGAAATGGAGGCGGTGATGTGGGCGGGATGGGCAAACGCACGTGCATGGTGCTGGACTGGGGGGAGTTGAATGGTGTCGCGATGTTGTGGCGTCCGGTGGGGGATGAAATGCACATTGGACGAGTGTTGGATAGTGGGGTGTCATGTGTGATGAATCGGAGGGTAACTGCCGTTGTGGATGGTGCAGTTAGCCGGGCGGTGAGTGGGGATGGCGCACCGATTTGCATGGGGGTCTGGGGGCGAGAGTCACTTGTGTGAGATGGTTTGTTTTGCAAGAAGTCGAGGAGTGCGTGCATGGTTCCTTTGCCTGGACGATGCCGCAGGTCGCAAGTGAGGTGGAGGAGGTGAGCGTTGTGCTTTCCACGGGGACTCGCGCTACCGGGATCGGTTTGTTGTCGTGAGCGTTTGGGAAGACATGATACTTGTGCAGGGCCCTGATTTGCTGTGAACTGTTTTATCGCCTGTGGTTTAATGATTAGCGGTTGTGTTGGGTTTAGAAAATTTTGGGTGTTAGGTTCGGACGATAGTTTATTGAATGCGGTGCAGAATTTCCTCCCAAATGAGATTTGGATGTTACACCAGGTTGCAGCATTCTTGAGAGTTGCTGTAAGTATGATATGGCTGTTGATCTTAAGGCCTTGGACTCGGTTTGTTTGAAGTTGGTTCAGCCTTATTGTTGTGAATAGATATCCATGCAATGTGACACCCAATTTAATATTAAATTTGTCTGCTGCCATATTTGTAGTTGTATGGACCTAGGTCTTGCTTTGAACAGGCTTCGAAGAGTTTCGTATTGGAAACCCCTTGTCAACATTTTTTCTTTGGTTGCTTTGTCTTAAGTCCCTCTTTTGCCATGGGACGTTTTCTTATGCCTCCACTTTCATGTTGAATTTTTATCAAGTTCTTAGTTCGCCAGCCTATTGCGGAGGTATTTTTTTTGCCTTCATTGCTTTTGCACAACCGAGTTCACTCATTCCTCTTTATGTGGCTTTTGCATTGTAGAGAGCTCAGTTGGCCTCAACCATGCATTCATTGTTTAGTTTCTTAGCAGGTCTTTGGTTGGTGGCCACTTTGTAGACTTCTATTTGTTACATTGTATTACCAAATGTCAACTGAGTTTTATATTATGCTTGTTTGTCCAGTTATTCTTTTGAGGTGAATAACTTTCATTTGTGCATATATACTAAAGTCTTCTTTGTGTTGGTCTCCTTTCCTCTAATATTACACCTTTTTTTTAGCCCATCTTATTATTTTGCACTCTCATTTAAGGTGGTTGCCTAAATTTTGTTTATGATAATTTTCATTGTGTTTCATAAACCTCGTTACTCGTTAGCATTGAGACACATGGAATACTTGGTGTCAAGTTAGTCTTTAAGGGATACCAAGGACATACACATTCTTGTGCATTATCTTTTTTATCTTGTAAGAATTTACCAAGTTTTGGAACCACTTAGTTAAAAGGTTTGTAGGAATCATTGGGTGGTTCATGTTTATCAATACTTTATTATCTTTTTTTAATTAGAATTTTATTTTATTTTATTTATTTAATTAATTTATTTTTTAATGTATCTTTTTACTTGCTTCTTGTACTTGAATTGAATATTTTCAAGATAAGTGTTTTGTCTCAAGGATTACTTGTCGTTTAGTATTTCAATCATTTTTTTTTAACAAAAAGGAATCTTAGAGTGAGGTTATTCTTTATCTTAGCACCAATAGGATCTATTGATTTAAGTGTATAAAAACTATGTGTTATTTTGAATTGGAAGAATCTTAAAAACGCATTTAGAAGCTATGTTATAAGTAAGCTTTGCCATTGGAAGGCAATCTATCCACTTAATATGATTAGTTGTTACATAATATTTTATGTACATATTGAGGATCTTATTAATCTTCTTAGTTTGACCATTTGTTTTTGGATATCATGCCATGGTTATGATAACCCTGGTTCTCAAGTTTGATATTATGTGTTGTCAAAATATTGTGTGAAATTACACACCTCTATTCCTAATTATGCTTTTTAACAACGAAGTTGTGACAGAAGCCATTTAAAGCATCCAGACTAGTCAACGAGATGATGCCTCCGGTTTCATCGCTTACAAGCGCGTTGCATGAACAGTTCCAGTTTCGATTGTGATGCAAGCACTCACAACTACTCCCACATCCTCATTGATCCCCGACTTTCTACATCATCAAAGTTTGACAGAGTAGGATTTGTGCTCGAGTCAAGTAGAGACTATGGCTGCACCATGACAGTGCTTCAAGTGCAGCATTTTGTCGGCATCATTCTCGCGACGCCACACAGGAGCCAACTTAACAGCTGCTATCTTCAATTATTGCCCAAATACACTGATCTAATCAACGGGATGACGTCTTTCTTCAGCATATTCTAAACCCTTCAGTATGCCAATCGCTCACCGCTAGTACGCTCTGCGGAAGTTTAGATGCGGCAGTAGTTGGGTTGCTGCAAACGGCATCTGAATTTCATGTTCTCAGTTTGGAGCTCTGGGTGTTTTTGATTTTTGTGTCGGTAAGTTGTTTAGGTTTTTGAAGAGTGCGCATTTAGGAGTATGGCCTCGGCCAACAATGGAGCAGGGTTCACAATCAGAGAGATGCGACCTGAAGATGTGCAGGATGCAGGGGATGTGTTGTACAGGGCCTTCTACGTAGACAGTCTTGCGACGGGTGTGCCGACCTCCTTCAATGTTGCCTCTCCAGAGGTGGCAAGCAGAATGCTCGGATCTTTCGTCTCGCAGCCATTTTGGTACAAGATTGTGGCAATTGACTCTGAAGGAAAAGTGGTTGGTGGTGCGCTAATCCAACATGGTCAGCACTATGTTCCTGTTGCTATATATCCGATTCTATCGTTATATTTACCGATTTTTTTGAGGTGTGCGTATATCAACGCTGGAATACTCTTTTATCTCGTTATATCTCTCGAGCAAACAAGCAGATCTTCCGCATCGAGAATTTTCTGATTGTGAAATTCTTGAGAATGGTGCAGGGTCAGGGGATACTTCTGCACACTGCGTCGGGCCAGTTTTCGTGAGCCCTGATGCATCAGATGGAGGAATAGGGAAGACTGTTACAAAAGCAGTCGTAGAGCATGCGCAGAGCTTGAACGCGCCGTCCATCCGCCTCAACACGGTACACAATCGCCCCGATCCAGCACATTTAATAAGGATTTCAACGTACGTAGACTCCTTTCCTGTAAAATTGGGAGAGCATTTTTCTTTGTTGTTGCTTTCTTACTTTCAAGTGATTGTTTGCATGTTGATCGATGTAGTCTGCATCGAATCGCAAGAGTTTTTGTCTTTACGCAAACCTGGGATTCAGGCCCGTCGAGTGCACCACTTCCTTCTTCGGCACAGTCAACCCAGATGATTGTGTAATTGCTGCTTCTGCCCTTGGGATTTCCACTGAAGGTAAGACACTGAATTCTCCCATTGTACGGCGTTTTTAAATCCTGCATTTCTCAGAAATGATAAGCAAGCGCTACAGGAAAAAAGGTGCTAATAAGTGGGCATCCTTGGTTACTACTGATTTGAACGCATCTCTGAACAGTTGTTCGCACTCGAAAGATGGAGGCAGCTGATATCAAGGCGTGCGGAGATATGTATAGCAAAGCCATGGGGTACGACCGCGAGGACGAAATCAGAGACATGCACTCCAAATTCTCTGAAAAATGTTGGCTGGCCACAACGGAAGACGATAGCACTATTCTGTAAGCTTCACATCGTCAACTACGCCGATGTCTATTTATTTAGGGAACAGCTAGCTGGACATCTCCCTTTACTGTGTGGACACCCAGTGCATACACACAGTAAAACTCTCATTTATACTGAAAAGTTTACAATAAAATTTACAATAAAATATTCCCTAAATACAATTAATAAGCTTTTTAAAGTGAATGAAAAAATTACATGAAACTGTTCTCTTTATTTATTTGCAGGGTTTCATAAATCATCTTCTTCACTTCGAAATTTGAACTTTAATGCGGTTTGAGGTGCAGGGGTTACACGACCGGTCTGTTCCTGCTCGGCCACACAATGGGAACCAGTGAGGCTGCATGGGTAGCAGTCATCACCAGGGCTATCCGAGAGAACAATGGCAATGTCTCAAGCCTAACAATCCCTGGTGCTTACTACCCCCGCCTCGTTAAGTGGGCACTAGCTACGAAGCTCGTCCTTGCTAGGTAAACGTCGACCTTTACATATGCTCTGAATTTGTTTATACCATGAGCAATCCTTGGTGGCTGTTCTCACCATTGCATTGCATGTCTACAGGCATAACTGGTACATGGTGATCGGGATGTACCAGAAGCCAAACGATGGATTCTTCTGGAGCCCCAGCATTGCGCACTAGAGAACCAATCAAATCATTCTTGGGTGTGTTCCAGTGCCCCAGATTTCGTATTGCTGAAATCCTTACAAATGCAACGAAGGTAGCATTTAAGGAGTGGCGACATTTTGTGCTTGAAGTGTTCAAGATGGTTGCAACTTATCTTTATATTACCCAATAAGCTTATAAAGATATCTTTACAAACTTTATAAATACCATTTCATTTAATCCTTTTTGTAATAGGATTTATATTGTATGTATTCTAAATACCAAATAAAATAAATAAGTAAAATTAAAAAAATCACCAATGTTTAACAACGATTACTCAAAGTATATAAAAGTCATTATCAACATAAAATCCACCTCAAAATTCATTATCAAAAGAAAAAAAGATTTTACAAATCTTAGTAGTAGTTCTTTCAAATAGACTCCTTCTAAAGTAATAATCAAACTATATTTTGTAACCAAAAAAAATCTATAAACATGGCTTTCATTTAGTTATTTAAAAAAATAATACATTAAATATATACATATATATACATTATATTTACATAGTAGTCAAATCACAACATAACAACTTTTTTATAACAAAGATACAAAAGTTCAAGCTTGATCTATGGTAGAAAGCCATTAATCAATATTGTTGATTACAAAGACCAATGAATCTTTTGACATGCAAAAGATAGCTCAAATATGTGGCAAATACCATATGACATATCTTTGGCTTTTTTTTCTTTTAAAATAAAGAAAAAATAATTTTTCTTCACTATTTGCAATGTTGATATTAATTTTTTTAATTTAAAAAAAAATAATAAATCCATATTCTATCCTTAAATCTGATTACTTATCCTACTTAGAATTTATGTTAATAGAATTGTTCTAAGATGTGTTTATAAACAAGTTACTTAAAGAAAATTTTCTAAAATAAAGAATTAATGATAATATTTACTTAGTATTGGATGCAAAATCTCCAAACAAAGTCTTTTATTGAATCAATCAAGTACCATTATATGTATTAAAGAAGTGATTTAATAAATTGCTAGACAATAGCTACATTTAATCTAAAAAGTCCCTCTTTGCTATAACAACATTATTTATAAATAAAAATAAAATAAAACATAAAGAATATATAATAATCATCAAGTAATCAATAAGATTATTATAAAAAATAACTATCTATTATTTAATATAGATGACTTGTTGGATAGGCTAAGTGGAATTAAATACTATAATTGAATCAACTTAAAGTTAGGATGTTATCAAATTTAGATTGCAAAAGAAAATATCAAAAAAAATAAAAAAACAAAAAAAAATAACTTATAAAACTAGATATAGAATTTTCAAATTTATAACAAAATGTTGTTTAAATTATCTGATGTACCAACTATCCTAACAACCTTTATGAATTCTATCTCCTTTTCAAAAAAAAAAAAAAAAAAAAAAAAAAAAAAATTATAGAAATATATATAGATAATATCTTAGTCTTTTTTAAAATTAAAAGATCATGATAAGTATTTGTAAATTCATCTTATCAAGTTGAAAAACAATAAATTATACAAAAATTTAGAGAAGAATGTCTTCTTTGTTTTTAAAACACACCATAAACAATGAAGATATGAAGCAAGTTCCTAGAAAACTCAAGACCATTAAAGATTAAAAAGCTCCAACAACATCAAAGGGCGTTAGATTATTTGTAAGGCTTGTTGATTGCTATAAAAAGTTTATACATATCTATTTAAAAATAGCAAGGCTTTTAAAAAAAAATACTCACAATTAACAATAAGATTATCAAATAGGATGACAAATATAAAGATATCTTTATAAACTTTATAAATACCTTTAAGTCCTTAGAAGTGTTTAATTAATATAAATTTGACCTCTTTTTTGAAATGCATATCAATACTAGTCACTTTATAATAATAAGAATTTTTATACAAGAAAGAAGGTCCATTTCATTTGATAATAAGAAGCTTAGTAGGAGCCAACTAAGGTGGCCAATCCACAAAATAATTTATGCTCTTGTTCATTGGTTAAAAATATAGAGACATTATTATAGTAGAAAATTCATCAAAGTCTATACATACATCTTCTTCAAGTACTTTCAATAAAAAGCATAAGCCTCTCTAAAAGAACTTTGATAATATGATGATATCTTTTCTATAGATATGAAACTAATCTACAAATTAAAAAAAGATAATGTTGTAATTGGTGTAGTAAGTATAAAAGAAGAATTTATACAAACTAAGTTATATGACACATTATTAGTAAGGACAATTGTGTAAAGTGATGACTTTTATTTAATGCAAGGCATCAATACAAAATATAAAAAAGTCAATGATGTAAAAAAAAAATTAGAAGCCTTTACAAAAAATAGAAGCAACAAAACTTAACAACAAAGGAAATTTGTAGAAGTCTCTTCTACAAAAGATAGATCAATCTAGTTTAAACAAATAAGAATCTATATTCTTGAAGTCAAATGGCAAAAAGAAATAATGCTTGAACATTGTAACTTACTTGTTGCAAGACATAAAAGAATCAATATAATACTAAATAATTTAACAAAATCCTATTATTGGCTAAATATAAGTAATAATATAAAGACCTATATGAAGAGTTGTATGGTATACCAAACAAACAAGCATACCAACTAATCTAAGTTGGGATTGTGGCAACTCTTCTTCATTCCAAAAATACTATTCACATATATTTCTTTAAAATTCATGATAAGATTGCTAAAGTGTGGAAAATTTAATGCCATCTTGGTTGTAGTAGATTAGTTGAACAAGACAATAAGATTCATCTCCATGAAGGCCCAAACCATTGTTGATGTCCTAACATCTAGTTTTGAAAAGTAAATAGCATTGTATGGTTTGTTAAAAAGCATAATTAGGAATAGAGGTGTGTAATTTCACACAATATTTTGACAACACATAATATCAAACTTGAGAACCAGGGTTATCATAACCATGGCATGATATCCAAAAACAAATGGTCAAACTAAGAAGATTAATAAGATCCTCAATATGTACATAAAATATTATGTAACAACTAATCATATTAAGTGGATAGATTGCCTTCCAATGGCAAAGCTTACTTATAACATAGCTTCTAAATGCGTTTTTAAGATTCTTCCAATTCAAAATAACACATAGTTTTTATACACTTAAATCAATAGATCCTATTGGTGCTAAGATAAAGAATAACCTCACTCTAAGATTCCTTTTTGTTAAAAAAAAATGATTGAAATACTAAACGACAAGTAATCCTTGAGACAAAACACTTATCTTGAAAATATTCAATTCAAGTACAAGAAGCAAGTAAAAAGATACATTAAAAAATAAATTAATTAAATAAATAAAATAAAATAAAATTCTAATTAAAAAAAGATAATAAAGTATTGATAAACATGAACCACCCAATGATTCCTACAAACCTTTTAACTAAGTGGTTCCAAAACTTGGTAAATTCTTACAAGATAAAAAAGATAATGCACAAGAATGTGTATGTCCTTGGTATCCCTTAAAGACTAACTTGACACCAAGTATTCCATGTGTCTCAATGCTAACGAGTAACGAGGTTTATGAAACACAATGAAAATTATCATAAACAAAATTTAGGCAACCACCTTAAATGAGAGTGCAAAATAATAAGATGGGCTAAAAAAAAGGTGTAATATTAGAGGAAAGGAGACCAACACAAAGAAGACTTTAGTATATATGCACAAATGAAAGTTATTCACCTCAAAAGAATAACTGGACAAACAAGCATAATATAAAACTCAGTTGACATTTGGTAATACAATGTAACAAATAGAAGTCTACAAAGTGGCCACCAACCAAAGACCTGCTAAGAAACTAAACAATGAATGCATGGTTGAGGCCAACTGAGCTCTCTACAATGCAAAAGCCACATAAAGAGGAATGAGTGAACTCGGTTGTGCAAAAGCAATGAAGGCAAAAAAAATACCTCCGCAATAGGCTGGCGAACTAAGAACTTGATAAAAATTCAACATGAAAGTGGAGGCATAAGAAAACGTCCCATGGCAAAAGAGGGACTTAAGACAAAGCAACCAAAGAAAAAATGTTGACAAGGGGTTTCCAATACGAAACTCTTCGAAGCCTGTTCAAAGCAAGACCTAGGTCCATACAACTACAAATATGGCAGCAGACAAATTTAATATTAAATTGGGTGTCACATTGCATGGATATCTATTCACAACAATAAGGCTGAACCAACTTCAAACAAACCGAGTCCAAGGCCTTAAGATCAACAGCCATATCATACTTACAGCAACTCTCAAGAATGCTGCAACCTGGTGTAACATCCAAATCTCATTTGGGAGGAAATTCTGCACCGCATTCAATAAACTATCGTCCGAACCTAACACCCAAAATTTTCTAAACCCAACACAACCGCTAATCATTAAACCACAGGCGATAAAACAGTTCACAGCAAATCAGGGCCCTGCACAAGTATCATGTCTTCCCAAACGCTCACGACAACAAACCGATCCCGGTAGCGCGAGTCCCCGTGGAAAGCACAACGCTCACCTCCTCCACCTCACTTGCGACCTGCGGCATCGTCCAGGCAAAGGAACCATGCACGCACTCCTCGACTTCTTGCAAAACAAACCATCTCACACAAGTGACTCTCGCCCCCAGACCCCCATGCAAATCGGTGCGCCATCCCCACTCACCGCCCGGCTAACTGCACCATCCACAACGGCAGTTACCCTCCGATTCATCACACATGACACCCCACTATCCAACACTCGTCCAATGTGCATTTCATCCCCCACCGGACGCCACAACATCGCGACACCATTCAACTCCCCCCAGTCCAGCACCATGCACGTGCGTTTGCCCATCCCGCCCACATCACCGCCTCCATTTCCAAGCACCCCACAAACACACGCATTTGCGTTCAAACGCATCCCAAACCTCCGCCCACTCACACAACCAAACCAACATCCACTGCATCCAATGTGCGACGCTGCATTCCATCGAAACCAAACTACGTACGTTTACTGCAACTCTCCGCGGAGCGTACAGCGGGACTTTCAAATGAGAGCACAAGCACGGGCCTTCTCCGACCCCACCCTTGTCAGCTTCACCGACACCCTCGAGCACGCCCACCCCCACCGAGACCTACCCTCCTAAAAGCTCTGAGACGACGCCTCCGGCCTCGCCTTGAACCTCGCTCCCTCCTCGAAACCGCCCGCCCCTGACGTCCTACTCCTCCACAAAATCAAATACACTAACACCGCCACCAAAACTGCTCCTACTCCTGCTGCTGCTCCCACCGCCCACTGCACCGGCATCCCCAGCACCTTCTGCTTCTTCGCCCGCGCCGGAGGCATCGCCACCTTCGCCCTTGCCACCCTCGCTGCCGCCTTGCTTGCGTTCGTCACCCCGCGCCTGCGCTGGCTCGAGCTCACCCTCACCTCTGCCACCGGCTCCTCGCTCTCTCCCGCATTCCCATTCTCATTCCCATTGCTCTCCGCGCCGGGAGCTGTGTCCGACGCGCTCTCCGACTCCACGGGAGCCACTGCTGCCGCCTTCTTCAGCGCCTTCCTCTCCCGCTCCTTCTCCTTCTTCTCCGCCTCCTTCTGCGCCCGGGCCACGGCCTTCGCCTGTGCCTTCTCCGCCAGACGCCTCTTCCGCTCCTCGGCCTCCTTCGCCTTCGCCATCTCCACCGCCCTCCTCTGCTCCTTCAGCTCCGCGGCCTCCCGCTCCAGCTCCTCCTTCGACTTCGGCTTCACTGCCTCCACCACCGCCGCGGGACTCGACCCCGCCTCCTTCGCCGCCTCTCGCTCCCGCTTCGCCCCACCCTTCTCCTTCTCCTTCTCCTCCACCGCCGCAGCGGCACTGAAACCCGTCTCCTCCTCCTCCTTCTCGCCCTTCGCTGCCACCCCCTCTCGCTGCCCGCTCCCGCCTCCTCGCCCTCCGCTCTGTTGTGACGATCCAGGCCCCGCTGCCGACAATCCGTCCCCGTGCCCGCCCACCATCGGCCGTGCCTCGTCCGGCGCCAGACCCCGCCCATCCAACGTCCCGAACCGCCGAACCGTGCTCCACTCGTTGTCCTTCACGTAGTTCCTTCGCCACTCCTCGTCCGTGTTCCACACCCCCAGCATCCGCTCCACCTGCGCATTGCAATACTCCTCCACCTCCTTCCTGTTGTTCGGCTTGTTCGCCAGCATCTTCGCCTCCTGGATGTCCCTCTTGTTGTCGTAAAAGTCCTTCATCCGCATATACTCCTGCTCCTTCAGCGATTTCTTGTGCACGTAAGCCTCCTGCCTCTTGTCGTTCGCCGACTGCAGCTTGTCCTGCACGGCGCTCAGGGCGCTGTTCGCCTGCTCGTACTCCTTCTCCGCCTGCTCCCGCACCTTCTTCGCCGCGTTCAACTCCAGGTCCAGCTTCTTGTACTCCGCGTCCAATGGCTTCAGCGCGCCCTCCAGCTCGTCCCGCTGCCCCAGAGCGTCCTGCACTTGCGCGAACAGGGACGCGTTCGCGCGCACCGCCTCGCGCGATGCCTGCAGCGCCTTGATCTCCCTCATCAGCTGCTTCTCCTCCTTCAACGGGATGCTCTCGTGCTGGATCCTCCACTCCAGAGACGCCACCCTGTGGTCCAGCTCCTCCTCCGACGTCGGCATGTCCCGGCTCTTCTCTCGCACCTCCCGCCCCGCCTCCCTCAACTTCCGCAGGCTGTCCCTCAGCGGCTTCATCTCGTCCTGCTTCGCGCGCACCTGCGTCAACCAGTCCCGCTCCACCTGCCGGGCCGCCTTCAGCCTCTCGAACGCCTCGTTCCGCTTCACCCTCGCAGCCTGCACCGTGCTGTTGTGCGCGTTGCGTGCATCCGTCTTGTCCTGCAACTGCTGCTCGGCCGACGATATCTCCACCCTCCCTTGCTTGTCCGCGGGTCTGGGGACCCTCACCATGTAGAAGTTGTACACCTGCAGCGGTGGTTTCTCCGCGGGAGCGCCACCCAGAACGCCAGACTCCGCACCTGCCAATGCCTCCGCCCCCGGAGCGCCACCCTCCGCGCCTGCGCCCACGCCCGCGCCCTCGGGAGCCTCTGCGCTCGCCCACCCGACCGCAGGCGCATTGTCCCAATCCGTCGACGCCGCCGCTACCGCCTTCTCCAAGTCCGCCACTCCGTTCTCGGCCTCCACAACAGCGCCACCTTCGCCCGCCTCTCCACCGATCTTGCCATTGCCCTTCGTCACCGCCTCCTCGGGGAGGATGGCATCCGCATCCGCCGTCGACTGCTTCTCCGCCGCAGCGCCTGCGCAGCCAAAACACCACTCAGCATCCCCGCGCACCACATTGTCACACCCAGCCCCAAAATGCCCTACGAAGCACGACCTCCAAGCACATCCGACAACCCTTACCGGCGCCCGCTGCGTCCAGCTCTCCGTCCTGCTCCTTCATGACTTCCTGAGCCTTCTCCACGGCCGACTGCATCTTCTCAACCCCTACAGGCTGCGGTAGCTTGGAAATGCTTCGCACCGGTTCCCACAACTTGGGACTGGCGCAGTTGGTGCTCAACCGAGGCTACACGTCACATGCTGCTGCACACCTGAAATTCCACAACGCCTGTTTGTCAGCAGCTGCCTCACCGCGCATGTCAACCGGCAAAGTAGATGTCTAGCGTGTGCAAAGATCGGTCCACTGCCGAGGGCTGCGGGTGGTCCGAGCCCCATAGCGAACCGCTGCCGGAAGCCGCTTGTTTTGTTGCAGCTCGCCAGCGACCGGGAGAAAGCATTCAGGGCCCGGAACGTTACTGAATTGCATATGCATGTGCACATGCACCATTCTACCGCTACGGCACCCTTCGCATCAATCCCACACATTCAATCGCTGGGGTCATTCTGCGATCGATTCGACGCAAGAACATCCCCGAGTCGCTGACCCCAGCGAACACAATGCCACCATGATCGGCGTCCGCCATAAACCCCTGCAACCCTAACACGGAACCTCCAACCCACTACCACCACGATAACGCCTCGTTACGACCACCACCAGCGTACATCAAACCGGTGCTTGGCAGAGCCAGTGCTTCATTGTGATGAGGAAACGCTGCTCGGCTACCGTCTAGTCAGAACTGTCTGGCTCCGTGGACGGCACTCGCCTTCCACAGAGACACATGATACTTAGTCGATCCTACCACGCCAACAAACCCACGCCCGAAACATCCTAGCTGTTCTTCACTGTGCCTCTGTTGGATCTCGCAAAGCATCAAAGTGAACGCCCCGCACACTCGGGCCGGAAATAAACCGCCGGTGCGAAACACGCCGGCCGGAATAAAGAAGCCCGTGAACCCTCAACCACCCGAGTTCCAGCACAGGATCGATACACACTCCGCACACCTGCATTTCGCGTCTACGCCTCCTCTACGCGGCAACGCTACCGCCATCGACCAAGGAGGCACTACGGAACGCACACGCAGCGCTAATAAGCCCTCGCCAGCTACAACGCACCGGCTCCCCAGATCCGCCTCCCAAATTCCCAACTTTGCTACCAACTGCGCCATGCGGGAGACGTGTGGATCCACCACCCCCACCGCAACCGCGCCCCCGGCTCGCACAAAAAATACCCATAAACCCTCGAATTCCCCTGCGCTCCCACTCTCCTGTCGCGAACCTCCCAAGACCCGCAGCAACCAAAAAGCACCACGAAGTGCAGCTATCGCCAGATCGAACCATCTCGAAACGAGAAAAGTGGCCAACAACCGCACGACGAGACAAAGGGAGAAACTAAAAAGCAAACAAGGATCACGCACGAACACATCCCACACCCGAAGCCGTAAAAAGAACATCGCACCAAAACCATACCAAATCGAGCTGCACTGCAACGCTCTCGAGCCCTCCACCTCCAGCGAAACCCCACGCCTGCGAAGCCTCGGGATCAGGAAATACCTCGCGCGGTTCGACCAGGCGTGCGCCCTTACGCTGAAGCACCGCATCAAAAGCGAACCAGCAGCTACATGCGGAGACGGGAGGTGAGAGACGAGAAAGGGAGAGTCCACGCTCCGCTAGGTTTGCACGAGGGGACCCTCTAGTCCGCACGACGACCGTTCGCCCAAAACGCGCTCTCCTCACGCACGTCTTCGTGGAATTCCGTCCAGAACAGACGCCTACAAAGTCCGAGCCTGGAGATAACCGGATGTGGATGTGTTGAGAGCTGGGTGACATCCTCCACCTCATCCATCCCAGCGCTGAGATTCCGTTCTAGAACAGAGCTGTGCTCGTCGTGGCCCCACTTGTGGAAGTTGGTCGTTCGTGAAGCCTTGGCACCAATGTCGGAAGTGGCGCTGCAGGTACGCTGGAGCATCAGGTGATGGAAAAGGGAAAGGAAAGCCACGGCATGCCTCTGGTTCCAGCACACCTACGAAGTGCTCTTTGCTCACTACACAAAAACGTGGCAATTATTGAGAGCTCCAACTTACCAGGGTAAACTTATTGCATTCACGAGTAGTCTCTCCATATGTACTACTATCCTTAAATGATGCACATCCATGAAATTCACATTATGTAGAGTTGATAAAAATGACATCAAAACATTTTTATTCTTTTTTATTCTTTTTTTTGGTTGTATACAAGTTTTTTGTTGCACGAATATGTGAATTGTGATGTTGTTTTGTTGTTTGTTTCAATTTTATGTAGTATAGTAAGGGACTATATGTGCTTTTGAGAAGTTTTGTTTGGAGACTTTGATTATCTTACACGTGACATGATTGGTTAGTCTGGTCATTTTAGCCTGTCATCTGGTTTTCCTTTTCTCCTTTTATTTAAAAAAAAAAAAAAACTTTTAAAATGGTTTCTATTTTCATTATTTTAGTAGTTGTTGTGTAAGATAATCAAAGTCTCCAAACAAAACTTCTCAAAAGCACATATAGTCCCTTACTATACTACATAAAATTGAAACAAACAACAAAACAACATCACAATTCACATATTCGTGCAACAAAAAACTTGTATACAACCAAAAAAAAGAATAAAAAAGAATAAAAATGTTTTGATGTCATTTTTATCAACTCTACATAATGTGAATTTCATGGATGTGCATCATTTAAGGATAGTAGTACATATGGAGAGACTACTCGTGAATGCAATAAGTTTACCCTGGTAAGTTGGAGCTCTCAATAATTGCCACGTTTTTGTGTAGTGAGCAAAGAGCACTTCGTAGGTGTGCTGGAACCAGAGGCATGCCGTGGCTTTCCTTTCCCTTTTCCATCACCTGATGCTCCAGCGTACCTGCAGCGCCACTTCCGACATTGGTGCCAAGGCTTCACGAACGACCAACTTCCACAAGTGGGGCCACGACGAGCACAGCTCTGTTCTAGAACGGAATCTCAGCGCTGGGATGGATGAGGTGGAGGATGTCACCCAGCTCTCAACACATCCACATCCGGTTATCTCCAGGCTCGGACTTTGTAGGCG